>BQNB010096586.1:0-11576 GCA_026074375.1 Tanacetum coccineum
TAACAAGTAAACCAACTCTCTTTTTCTCTCCTTCTTTTTCCTCTCTTCTCCAATTCGTCCCTCCCTCTTCTTTATTTCTTTTCTTTCTTCTTTGATTTTCGTGTGTTAGATGGTGTGAATTGATAATGTTATCACCTTCTCTCCTGTTGCAGACATTAGAGCTATTAGGATTCTTATAGCCATAGCTGTATTTTATAACTATGAGATTTGGCAAATGGATGTCAAAACTGCCTTCTTCAATGGATATCTCTCCGAAAAGGTTTACATGGAGCAACCTGAAGGTTTTGTCAATCCAAAATATCCAAACCGAGTATGCAAGATGAAGCGTTCCATTTATGGGCTTAAGCAAGCATCAAGGCAATGGAATAAGCGATTTGATGATGAGATAAAGAAATTTGGTTTCACTCAAAATCGTGATGAGCCATGTGTATATCTAAAGGCTAGTGGGAGTAATATCACTTTCCTAATCTTGTATGTCGATGACATATTAATCATGGGGAACAACATTCCAATGTTACAAGATGTAAAATCCTACCTTGGAAGATGTTTTGCTATGAAGGATTTAGGTGAAGCTGCATATATTCTTTGAATCAAGATCTACAGAGATAGATCTCAACGGTTAATTAGTTTATGCCAAAGTGCTTATATCGAAAAAATCTTAAAGCGATATCACATGGAGAATTCCAAACGTGGAAGTATCCCCATGCAAGAAAAGCTTAGATTGAGTAAATCACAAGGTGCTTCAACACCTGCTGAATTGAAGCGCATGCAAAATGTTTCATATGCCTCGGCTGTGGGTTCTATTATGTATGCTGTGAGATGTACTCGCCCTGATGTTGCGTTCGCTTAGAACATAACAAGCCGATTTCAACAGAATCTATGTGATCTTTACTTGACTACTGTTAAGAACATTCTGAAGTATCTCATGAATACTAAGGACATGTTTCTAGTTAACGGGGGTGATATAAAATAAGAGCTTAGGGTTTCTTGCTACACTGATGCTAGAAATCTGACGAATGCTGATGACCTCAAGTCTCAGACCGGATATGTGTTCGTTTTAAATGGAGGTGCTGTTGATTAGAAGAATGCCAAGCAAAGCATTTTCGCTACTTCATCTGCAGAAGCTGAGTATATGGCTGCCTATGATGCTTCTAAGGAAGCTGTTTGGGTTAGGAAATTTATTTTTGGGCTTGGTATTGTTCCTATAATTGAAGAACCCATTAATATGTATTGTGATAATACTAGAGCAATCACTATAGCTAATGAATCTGGAATTACTAAAGGTGCTAGACATTTCCGTGCCAAAGTTCACTACCTTCGTGAAGTTATTAAATTTGGTGACATAAAGTTAGAAAAAGTTCACACATATGACAACTTAGCTGATCCGTTTACAAAAGCGTTGGCTTTTCCAAAGCATTCAGAACATACTAGGAATATTGGAATGCTTCCAGCTAGTAGTTTCATGCAAGTCTGTGATGATTAGTTATTTGGATAATTGGGATTGTAAGATAATTTTATTTTCTGATGAATAAAGATACATGGTATTTGTTTTTATTCATATAATAATTATTTATCCTATATTTGCATATTTAATCCTTGAATGATTTATCATTCTAAATATGTCTATTTTCAGTTAACAATATGGGAGTATTGTTACATAAGGAAAATGTGAGTGTTGGTTATATTCTTTGAATATATGGATGGTGTAGGTCCTTGGTTTAGGATCTATATAGCCTTTGTAAGACAATAGCTAACTTGAATAAATCCAAATCAACTATGTAAGAGACACTGACTATGAATATCAAGTGTTAATGCGGAATCTTAACACAAGAATTAAGAAGAAATAATAATACTAATTTGCTATTGATTTCTATTAAGCTCTAATGCTTCTATTGATATTTCAATCACGTACATAACATTGTGCCTTAGGGTTCCTTTTATACACCAAGGAAACCCTAATGGGCTTTACAAACGTGTGAAAGGATAATGCATATCCTTTCCTAAGATATCTCCTAAGATATCTCTAAGATAACTATTACTATTCTGTTATATAAACAGACTTAACTAAATACGACCAATACTAACTATAGTACTGCTATTCTACCAGTACTAACTTTAGTACTGCCAGACTTAACTTAGTACTGCCAGTATTAACTTAGTACTGCCAGAACTAACTAATACTACCAGACTTAACTGTTATACTACCAGTATTAAGTCTTTTACAATCTATTTCCCAACAAAGATCATTGTTGGTTTAAGACACATGAACCGATGGAAGATGGGCCTGTCCTCTACACGGGCGATGATCATTTCGCTCATGTTTATGGAAAAGAAAGTGTGGTGTTGGAATTCAATTCTGGACAATCTATTACGAGTACTTTATTTAATGTGTTGTATGTACCAAAACTTCATAAAAAATTAATTTTCGGTCTTGTATTAAATAAGTGTGGATACAACAAGTGTATGAATATGATAAGTATATCCTTTTAAGGTCTGGTGTATTTGTAGGATTTGGTTATTATAGCAATGGAACGTTTATATTAAATATGAATAAAGTTTCTGATGATTCTTGTTATGTTTATATGTCTTATTTTAGTGATATTAATTCATCATTATGGCATGCTCGTTTAGGACATGTGCACTATAAAAGAATGCTTGAAATGTCTAAAGATAATTTAATTCCTGCTATTGATGAAAATAAAAAATATATAATACTTGCATGTTAACAAAAACCACCAGACACAAAATTCACCTTAATGTGATAGGTGGTATATCGACTAAAGGTGACACTGCAAGTTCTGATAAGAAGCCTAGCAGCCCACGGTCTAAGCAATCTGCTACTAAACAGCGTAGAAGAAGCAAAATTAACGACATGTATGTTTCCTAATAGCAATGTTCTGCTTATGTGGGAACTTTACTTATGGTGTTATTTACCTCTTGAATCTATTTATAAATTTTCAGTGGTTTGATGATTTAGTGTAGCTTATATAGATTAGTAGATGACATATAAATCACAATGCTTCAACATTGCATAAATAATATTTTGAGAAACTAAAAAAATGTCTATCATATTATAAATCAGATAGGATTAGAATTGGTTGTAATCCTACACAATAGAGAATTATTATGACTCATTCACATATATTGGTGGGTCAATACGGGTGATGTATTATCTCAAATAGGTCAAATACAGTAATTAGCTAAGAGCCTAAGAAGGTATTAAATGGGTTAAATGTCAGCCAAAGTTTAATTTCAGGGCATACAACTGTTTATTTTTTTTGAAGATTACTGCAGCAAATACTGTAACAACTGTCGTGCAGCACGGTTGAAACTATTTTTGGCATTTTTGTTTAATCTTCCCATTCCCATTTTACCATCTCCTTTGTTATTTGGCGAATTGAAAACACACAGTAAGGATATCAGAAACTAATTGGTATTTCAGTTACGCGAGAATATCTTTATGACACGTGGTGGATCACAACATGATTTGACCAAATGAACATGGTTATGCCTTTAGAGACCAAGAAAAACTTTGAATCTCGAGTTTTGATGCCAAACAACAGACCACCTAGTTGTTTTTCATTTGATAACAAACTCATTTTGAGCAATCCGAATGAGTTATAAATAAGCAGGGTCTAAGTAGTCTCTCCAGGATTGTGAACTTTTATGATTGTGCCGTTATTACAATCTTGCATAAAACGGATGAGAGTCCGATGATCCATTCGTTTCCCCTTGCCAAATAGGATTCATCTAATAACTAGGCTTTAAGGGCTAGGTCCACTCGATCTAATCTTGGATTGAAGTACAACTGATGGACTCATACCAGGCGTAGGAATGGGATTTTTTAAGCTAGGACTGTTGTTAAAAGTTGTGTAATGTGATAACAATCAAAAAATTAAATAGGCAATAGAAATGCAAGGTGAGAGCTATATTTGGTACAATTAAACTTATGCTATACAACGTGCGGCTCATCTTTAAATCCCCATCAGAACTAAAATAGGATTGGCATTTTTGTTAGAAAAATCCAAGAATCCGGATTGAATTGGCTGACTTTCTCTGCGATTAATTCTGCATTAATTTGTAATATTTTCAAGCTTGCTTTCACATTCACAATTCACGAATAAGTGATCTGACTTGCTTAAATGATTTTTTGCAGATTTTAAAGGAGAATAAGGACAAGAAAGATGCAAAGTTTAATGAACGGTTCAAGCATAGTAAGTACTTAGTAGTTTTTCTTGCGCGATTTGTCTCTCTTTGGGAGATTATTTAAAGAAGCAGTGTTTTAGGAAACACTTGCGATATACCAATTGATGGACATAATATGTTACAAAATTACAAAAATAATTAGGGTCCTTATTCCTTAGTGTGTATAGCTTGGATAAAATAATGAATAATTCAGTGTTTAATTCTGTATATTACTATATTACAGGGCCTCCAAAAGCATTGGATGAAGACGAGACCGAGTTCCTTGATACACTAGAGCTGGTGATTATCCTCTCTGGCTCTCTGATGTTATTTTGTATAAATAATGAAATTTGTGTGAGCTTCAGATGGTTGCAAACAAATTTATGCCATGTTTAGTTTTTATACATTTTCACAACTTGAAATACTGATGACTCATTTGTTTGACTAGTCAAGAAGACAACATGAACATCAAGTGGCTGATGATGAAGCCCAACAGTTGCGGAGTTTTCAAGTACGTTTATTATATATTTATTTTAGTCCATCTTTTTAAGTGTGATATAACTAATAAATATGTGTGATGCACTTGAAACTCTTGATTATGTATATTTCATTCAAACAACACAAATATACAGTGTATTCTTTCTAATGGCTAATATTACAAAATGGTTTTCTGATATATCATGTAGAAACAAGTGGCTGCACAATCTGCCAGTCTATATGAGCTAGAAGAAATACTAGCAGTGGTTCCTAAAGTCCAGGTTAGTAATGGATCTTCAATCTCTTACCATCCGACTTGAAGAAATGAGAATCAAGAGACGCGACTCTGAGCAGTGGATGCATCACATGTTGCTTCCACATGATCTCTGGCAGCATGTCAGGCGCTATGATCAGTACAAAAGGTTAGAAACTCGGGAAGTGGACGAGTCCAATTGCCCAACAATTTGAGAAGACACATTAAGCGTCATCTTTGTCCGGGTTTGGTCAAGAGGATAGGTGATTGTTGTATATCCTATCTTGAAGTGGGTAAATGGTTGGTTTGGTAATGGGTCAAAAGGAATAACCTTCATCACCAGGTGCGATTTTTTCATTTTTTGTTTTATGTATTTCAGTTTATGTTTGGTGTGCATTGATTTGATTGTAGGGTGTTGTCTACCCTTTTTTGTTGCTTTCTTGATGCTTGGTTGGTACTGTGTGATTATCTATATGCACTGACCCAGCTCACATTGACATGAAGGACGAACTGGCGGTGAAAGAAAGGACAAAATTGCAGACTTGGAGCAAAGTCAAAGATTTTGAGAACTATCAGGCTATAATGTTCTGATGTTCCTGGCTTGATATCTCACGAGGGAGTACCTTGAAGAGTTATTTATGTTTGTTGGTAGTATAATGTAATAGAAGCCATTATATGTATTTTAGCCACGACTCAAACTTTTGTTCATGTATTACACTCTAAAATTGTCGATCTAAATTTAACTTAAAATTAAGCACAGTCACTCTAGTTGAATAATTGTCGGGAGCGAAAAGTTGACAAGTCATAGTAAGTAGTGTTAGCATCTTTACTTGTACTTAATGATGATTTTGTTTTTACGTTTAGCTTGGGACTAGTAAAAAGTCGGGGACGATGAATTTATCCATAAGGACATCCGTAGATTATTCTATGGACGCTTCTCATTCTATGATCCCAGTGTTGATAAAATAAAGGAAGTCAAACAGGTAGTCAAGAAAAGAAAAAGGAAAATCCAAAAATATTAGGGATAGTTAGTGTACATATAAAAAAATGGTGAAAACGGGACTTGTCGAAGCTATTGATTCTTTAGTTCCCCTTGACGAACACTTAGCTACTTTTCGAGGTTATTCGTCGAGGGGGATTAAGATTCTTGGTTTCTTGAGTGTTTACTTCATAACATTGCGTGAGGACACGACAATACCTCAGTATGGGGGATTTTGATATATGCTTAATTACACATACCATTTTCCATTAAAAACGGGCTTAAATGACTAAAAACGTACCAAAAATACATTGTATTTGTATGTTTTGCATTTGAATTGTGCAGGAAACGGATATTCAAGAAAAGGACGAAAAACAAAGCCAAAAACGACAAAACCAAGCACGAGATGGAAAAGACAAAGTCAAATCGAAGCCAAAGTCAAAAAGTCAACAGGAAAGTCAACCCCGACAAAGTCAAAAGTCAACCAAGTGAAGAAAATACAACTTAAGGGACTAAAATTGCCAAACCTCAAGTTGTATTACAAGAATAAAAAGACAAGGGCTGAAATTGGAAATTGGGTGAAGTATAACTTGAGGGGCCAAAGCTGCCAACTCGGCCAAAACCATTTTTCCCGCCCAACAGAACCCAAGAACCAATCACGGGGTCTCTTCTCCCCTTTTACCCTGCAACCTCTACAACCCCTTGGGTAAAACATCTCCCCCACCTCCACTATCACCACCTCCCCATATATAATTGCCAAGTTGGCAATCCCACCACTTTCCAAGCTTTTCGATGGCTGTGATTGACTCAAAAGAAGCACAAAAGAAATTGAAGGCTGGGATTTGTTTTAGAATCACCTCACACAACAAGCACACTTGGGTTTTTGTCTCTACAAAGAAACACAGAAGAAAGCACAGCTGGAAGACCCAAGGAGGAAGTTTTTAGTATAAATAGGGCCATTGTAACCCAAGAAAAGGGATCTAGTTCTTAGTTAAATTTCAGCTTATTTTTATGCAATTTTACTCTTCCAAGTCTTGTAACTTTAATTTTCGTCTTAATGCAAATTTGGAGTTTTTAAGTCAATTCTTGAATCTCTGTATTTCCTTTGTTAAAAGCTTTACTTAATATGTTTTAAGTCTTATAAAATCATATAAGTCATTTGTCTTAACTCAAATACTAAGAATTTAAGTAAAGTCACAAAAAAATTCCACACTCAAATATACCACAGCTTATGGATGATAAGCCAGTTTTGGATGGGCTTATGGACACTACTAGCTTGTCTTTGACAAGCTAGAGCTTGTAGATTAGCTTGTAAAAGCTTAAGTGGCCCTGTTTAAGCAAGGGTGTTGTAAGTCTCTCTTTCTCGTCTTTTTTCTTATTTACTGTAGAACGGCTTATTAGTACTTACTTATTGTTCATGCTTTGTTATGATGTTTAGTGCTTATCCTGCTTAGACTTCAGTTTAAAAATGATTTGTGCAAATTTCCTAGTTAGTACTGGTAGTATGTTTAGTTAATACTGTTAGACTGATTTAGCTTATTTAAGTGCTTATTATTGATTAAAATCTGCTTATAAGTGCCTTAATTTGTTATTTGATAATCTATTTTTAACAAATTAGGATCAAATCAGCCTGAAATAAGAAAAAAATGACTTTTGAAAACTTTAAGGGGTGTTTGGAACAAGCAGTACTAACCCATAGTTAGTACTGCTAGTTCTCTTTTGGGATTTTAAAGCTAGCAGTACTAACTCAAAGCTAGCAGTACTAACTCCAGGTTAGTACTGGTAGTTAATACTGTTAGTACTGTTAGTTCATTTTTGCGTATTAGCTTATTATTTCTGCTTATTTGAGATTTGCTTAGCTTTTTAGAGTAGATTAAGCCCATTCTCGTTTACTGTCTTTAGTAGAGCTTATTTAAGTTTATTTGCCTTTTCAAAGTAATTTTAAGAGTTTATCAGTTTTTTTAGTTTTGAGCTTATTCGTCATTCTAGTTTATTCTAGTTGCTTATTCTTATGCCTGAGTGCTTATTAGGGTTAGTTAAATATCTGTTTTAGCTTATTTGCTATTTCTTATTTCATTGTGTTTTATTAAAGCCAGCAGTACTAAATCTAAGCCAGCAGTACTAAAACAAAGCTAGCAGTACTAACTCTAAGTTAGTACTGCTGAGTTTCTCTTGCTTAATTTAGCTTAATTGCTTGTTGAATTTGCTTATTTAGGGTTAGTTAAGCTTATTAGATTTGTCTAGGCCTGTTCTAGCTTATTTACCTTGCTTATCTTTGTTTGCATTTGCTTATTAGGTTTAGTGCCAAACTTGTCTGTGCCATTTTCCATTAGCTTAATTGAGCTCAAACTGCTTAGCAGTTTAGCATTTTTATCACTTTAGGGTCTAATTTGTGTTAATTTAGTTTTTTTAGCTCGCGTTTTTACATTCCCGTCTCATTTTAGGTTTAAATCTTTAGTAGCTTTCGTTGTTAGGTTTTCCTTAATTGTTTTTGCATTTTAACTGGAAAAATTAAATCCAAATCTTTGTCATTCAAACATCAATCATCAATCCGTCATTCGATTTTCCATTCAAGCCTCGTTGGGACATAACGACCCGGAAATATTCTATACTACTTCCGGTTTCATTGATTTTGTGGATTTTGATCCTTGTTATATATTTATATTAATTTATATTTATTTATATATAAAAAAGGAATAAGAATCCGCGAGTCAAAAAGCCATGTTAACGACTTGCTATTTATTGAATATGGTTTCTATAAAAGGAACACGACTACCCCGTATAAACTGTGGTATAAGAAACAACCCAACTTGACATTTTTGCGGGTTTGGGGTTGTAGGGCCGCTGTTAGAAATTCAGACTCTAAAAGAAAATTTTCGAGTGAAAAGGGTATTGATTGCATCTTTGTTGGATATGCTGAGCATTCCAAAGAATATAGGTTTTATGCTATAGTATCTAGTGACTCTGTTTCTATTAACACGATTATACAATCAAGAGATGCAATATCCGATGAGAACCATTTCTCTTCAATACCGAGACCAAAGGATATTATACCAAATTCGGATGAATATCAAAGGGATTATCATTCAAATGATGTACAAAGTGAGACACCCGAACATTGTAAAAGTAAAAGAGCTAGAAAAGCTAAATCATATGGTTCTGATTTTCAACTATATTTAGTTGAGGGATCAAGAGATCAAATTTGATCTCAATATTCTTACTGTTATAGTATAGAGGGGGATCCAAGAACCTATAATAAAGCTATGCAATCTTGAGATGTTGCTTCTTGGAAAGAAGCAATTAATGATGAGATTGGTTCTATTATGATTTACCATCATATTGAAAACCTTTGGTTTGAAAATGCATCTTCAAAATGAAGACGATAATCGATGGAACAATTGACAAGTTTAAGGATCGATTGGGTACCCAAGGCTTTAGACAAAAGGAAGGGATCGATTACTTTGATACCAACGCGCCAGTTGCTTGTATCACTACTATTAGATTCTTGATAGGTTTGGAAACTATACACAATCTAGTGATCCATCAAATGGATGTCAAAATGACATTCTTAAATGGTAATTTGGAAGAAGAAGTGTATATGAAGTAGCCAAAAGGATTTGTTAGGCTCGATAATGAGCATAAGGTGTGTAAGTTAGGTAAGACATTGTGTGGGCTAAAACAAGCACCTAAGCATTGTCATCAAAAGTTTGATGAGGTTGTGATGTCTAGTGGTTTTGTCCTAAACCAATCTGGCAAATGTGTATATAGCAAATTTGATGAATCTGATAAAGGTGTCATCATTTGTCTATATGTTGAGGACATGTTAACCTTTGGCATTGACAAAAATTAAGTTGATAAAACAAAGAAGTTTTTGTCATCGAAGATTTTCACGAAGGATATGGGAGAAAAGACGTTTTTCTTGGTATTAAGATTAAGCGTGAGAATAAAAGGATTGTATTTACACAATCTCACTATATTGAAAAAATACTTAAGAAATTCAATCATGAAGATTGTTCTCCGGTGAGTGCTCTTATGGATCCGGTAGAAAAGCTTGTGCCAAATAGAAGCAAACTTGTGGCTCAGCTTAAATACGCAGTTGTGGCTCAACTAAAAATACATGAAAACATGTGGCTCAGCTCGAATACTCAAAATCCATTGGCTATTTTAAAAGCCCCAATTTACATATTTATATGGAAATACAATAAGATAAACTACATGCAACACAAGTAAATAACTTTTCAATCGTGTAATGCTATATTGATGTATAGTCAAAGTATCACAAAGTGTTATGGATCACACTTGTTGAATGACAATGTATGGATTACTCTTTGAACAAGTAAACTTAATAATTAGAGTTAATTACATAAACCGTCCTTGTGGTTTGTCGGGTTTCACATGTATCATCCTTGTGCTTTTTTAAGTGGGTCATGTCCTTGTGGTTTTTGACCCGTTACGGGTTTGGTTCTTTGACCAATAATTCTGTTAGTTGACCTTAACTTGAAGGGTATTTTCAACTTTCATATATTTTATTATTATTATTATTTGAGTACGTTGAAAAAAATCATCCATGTGGTTGGTCAAATTGCAAATTTCATCCTTGTAGTTTGAAACATTTGGATTAATAATAATAAGATCGTCCTTGTGGTTCACACCTAATTCAATGTAAGTACAACATGCGTCCCTATGGTTGTCGATTCTTGCAAGTTTGGTCCTTTCGTTAAGTAGGTGTTTGCTAACAGTCCCCATGTGCAAAAAACGTGAGGGCATTCTAGTATTTTCGCATGTTAAAGTAAGTTAACTTTTAAAGTCACCAATTCCACACACAATCCCCTTCTCTCACCTAACCATCTTCTTAAATCACACACCAACCCTAAAACTTTAAAAGTGAAATCTACAATGTTGAATAACAAATCAAGATTTGGAAATGATTACGAAACAAGTATTTATAAAAGGAAAATGTTAAAGTGAAATCGGAGGGAAAAGTTGTTAAGTTGATTTGGTTATTGAATTTGACTTCTTTCACTTTATGCTTTGACTTTTGTTTGATCTCAATTAGACATAACCAATGCCTTCTTCTCCATTTTTGCTTGTCCATATAGGTTAATTAATGAACAATTTATGTTCATGTATTTGGTTTATCAATGTAAGGTGTTTGGTTTATCAGTTTATGTTATAATATGGTTTATAAGTAGGTTGTATGAATGAATTAAAGGAACTCTTTACCATATGCAAAATGCATAACCAAATTGCAAAACCAAACACTTCTTTACCATATGCAAAATGCAGAACCAAACACTTTTTTTACCATATGTTAAATGCAAAACCAAACACTTCTTTACCATATGAAAAATGAAGAACCAAACACTTTTAAATGCAGAAACATTGTGCAAAAACATATGCAAAAACAATGTACAAAACCAAACACTTCTAAATGCAGAACCATACACTTCTAAATGCAAAAACATACACTTCTAAAGGAAGAAACATGCGCTTCTAAATGCAGATACATACAATTCTGTAGGAACCCGATTTAACACTTCCACTTCAAAACCCGAACCACGAAACAAGAAAAGAGAAGAGAGAGAGAGTGACGAAAATTAGAGAGAGAGTAGAGAGAGAGTTGAGAGAGAAAAGAAAAAATATATTTTTTAGAAAAAATAAAACTAGATATTTTCATATGAA
>BQNB010096587.1:0-25587 GCA_026074375.1 Tanacetum coccineum
GAATAATATATACCTTTTTTCGTTTTCAAGCCAAATAAGAAAAAAATAATTTGCACATGAGAGATGTAATAATAAATATGATTTATTATTTAAAATATGTTCCGAAAATTTTACCGGTTTTAAGGTATATGAAAACAAGTAAAACGTGGGGGCTACAAACTCACCTTGATGATGTAGAACGATTGACAGATGGGCATCTAATATGCACAACACAAACGGAAGACGAAGCGGCTCGATCAAGAAGTTGCGGTTTATCCTAACGACTATGACCCACTAGCCTAGAATAATGTATTTGGGTTTTCCGATGAATGGTTACGTCAACGCGACTCGTTAATAAAAATTTAGATTTCAAGTTGTAATAGTTTGGTGGTTGGTTAAATAAAATAAATCGAAAGCAAACACAAAGTGTGTAATATATTCCGTATATATATTACATATGAAAAATAACCAAGTATATAATTCATACCGTGAATTATAAGACAAAGGAAACCAATTAAATAAATAATTGCGGTATATAATACTTTGCAAGTATCATATAAGAAATGTAAGAAAATAATTGAAGCAGAATATTTCGACACAAATTTTAATTAATAAAAAGTCATTGCATAAAAGTAGACACACGTCTTAAAGTTATGAATTTAACAACCGATGTTTGTAAAGTTTTTACAAAAGTTATGATTTTTCCTTCTAGTCAAGAATTTATAAAATAATATTTTATAAGTTATATTTCGTTTCCTCGACGGGTCGTGACTAAAACAGTTCGTTTCCTTGTGAAAGTATAGTTTTCGTTCGTTGTTAAGTTTTCGTACAGTTATATTCTTATATATCTTTAACATATAATTTATTCCCTTTATCGGTTTGTAAAACAATAGTAGTTTTAGTGAATCATAAATATAGGAAATTATATAAGTTTCATCATGACTTCCCCGTTTATGTAACGTTTCCCATATACGTGTAAACTATCGTTTTTCCTTTATCAATATATATTGCACATTATTCGCTTTCCATATTTCAAATGCACGCGGTTTTCCAGGGTATAATATATACTATATATATTTTTTCTATTATATATATATAAATAAATATATATATTATATCTTAAAGTATACATAACTTAATAAATATTGTATTTATTTAACCAATTTAAACCACCAATTTAGTCCGGTTTTAATATTTATAAAACCTAATGTTATTTTCATTTGTTTGTTGATTTGCTATATAAACTAAACGAACCCTCGTTGTCTCGCTAAACCAAACGCGTCCTTCGTGTCTTTCTCTCTTAAACCAAACATCCCCTTATGCTGTTAAACCCACAACCAAACGCGACCCTTATGGCTGTCATAAACCAAACACACTCTTAGGGCGGCTGTCACCGACAAACGCACCCTAATGTGTCAAACCCAGAAACAAACACCCTTTACGTTTTCTATTATGCCAAACACACCCTAATCCGTTTTAAATAACCAAACGCACCCTATGTTGGGCTTATGCTACAACCCAACGCACCCTATTTGGTGGTTTGACCCGACACCCCCTCCCCCTTTGCTGCCATGAAAACCAACGCACCCTTTGGGGTGTTAACCCAAAACCGGACGCACCCTCTTCGGGTTTAGACTCGAATCGAACGCACCCTGCTGGTGCAACAAGAACCAGACGTGCCCTTCCGTGGTGACTCAGTCATTAACACAACCGCCCACCTTCGCTGCCGTTTAAAACCAAACGCGCTCTTGGGCTAAGACCAGAACCCCAAGCACCGTTTGTTGGTGGCCATTTTTGACTAAACCAACCCGCACCTCTTTTCTGCTGCCGTGGAACCACCGAAACAAACACCCTTGCGTGGTGTTGTGGGCTGTCAAACGCACCCTTGTGGTGTCATGTGACTGCCAAACGCACCCTACTTGGTTTTACACGAAAACCAAACGTGTCCTTGGTGCTTTACAACAACCAAACGTGCCCTTGTCGTGGTGGTTTAAAACCACACGCACCCTTGGGAGGTGGCGGCTGTTGAGTGGTGGTGGTGGCGTGGTAGTGGATGGTGATGATGGTGTTGGCTATGATGATGATGGCGACGGTGAGGTGGCGGTGATGGTGGTGTTGGCTGCGGTGGGACAGCAGCCGGAGAGGAGGGGGAGGGAAAAAGCGCGAGTGGGGGCGAGTGGTGTAGATGGTCGGGTAGATCGGGTGACGAGGAAGCTTTTTGAAGCTCACAAGAAAACTCTGCCGGAAAAGTTTTCGGCGCGACGACATGGTGGGACGGCTCGGTGGCAGGGTGGCCGGCGGTGGGGGAGGGCTGCCGGAATTCATGGGGAGGGAGAGAGTATATAAATGTGTGTGTGTATAATTTGAGATGGAAATGAAAGTTTAATAAAACTTTTATATTTATATAAAACGTTTTAAAATTTATAACAAGTGTTAAAAACTTGAGGGTGAATTTTATAAATGTTTCATAGGGACCAAAGGTGTAACATTTGGGGAAACTTTTATAGAATATTGGTTCGGGACTCGTTTGAAGGACTTAACGGGATGATTCACGCACTGCAGAAACTTGCCGCCAATTGTTTCCAAATCATTTTCTGATAAAAATGAGTATTTATTTGATATTATTTCATAAATATTTTCATATCATTTATAAAATATTCGTTATTTATTTAGTGAACTGGTTACGTCTTGTTCAAAATAAAAATGGATTTCAACTCGAATATTTGCGTTTTCCAAAACGCTTTTAATTAAAAAATGCTTGTATTTTATTAAATATTTTTTTTTAATAAAACGTGATAATACTAAATATAATTTAATGATTTTCCGCTTCTAAAATTTTGCTGAGGGCATTTCAGTTCACCTTACTGACTGTTTTCGGGTCTCGGTCAAAACTAAAAAGTGTAAGGAATGTTCGTTTTACATTAAATTGCTTGTCCGAATAATGAAAAGTGATTTAGTGTCGTTTGATAAAGTCACCTAGGACATACTTATATTCCTTTAAAATCCGAAAATTCTCGGATGTTACAAAAGTTGAGTTTTTATTGCTGGGTCAGTTCTAAACCCTAAACCTAAACCCTAAGTCATCTTAAAGCCCTAATCTAAAACCCTAAACCCTAAACGAAACCCTAAAACCCTAATTTCACTTTAAACCTAAAACTAAACCCTAAACCTTAATCCTAAACCTTAAACCTTAATCCTAAACCTTAATATATGTTTTAAAGACTAAAAACCCTAACCTAAAACCCTAAACCACCCGTCACCCTTTTTGTTTCATTTTGACCCATTTTTAAGCAACCAAGCACCTCAAGTACCTCTATGACTAACCTACTACCACCCCAAGCACCTTACAAGTACCTCTATCACCTCCTTGTAAGCTACTTGCACTCCAAACACCTCCTTGTCACCCCTTTGTAAAATGAACCACCTCCACACCCTTCCACCTTGCTAAGCTACCTTCCTAGCCTTCCATACTCACCCTATAGTCTTCCTTAGTCACCACTCTACCTACACCTTGTCCACTACTCCAAGAAAACTTGGGCACCAAGTTGGTTTCACCCCTATATAAGCCGAAACATACACACCCTTTCATTTCATCCTTCAAACTTAAACACACACACTCAAATGGAGTTTTATCCATTCCTTAGCAGTAGTAAAAGATCAAGAGAAGCCCCAAGATCAGAATTGAAGCCAAGAACCAAGAGAAAGAATCCCTTGAAGTCGTTTCTAGGTGTACAAACCCAAAAACCTGATTTCGACCCATTTTAGCTCAAGTAAGCTTATAATATTGCTCAATAAACTCATAATCTATTTTAGAATGTTCATAAGACTCTTAAGATCATATATAAACTCTTGTTTGAAGCCTTGAATCCTCAAACCTATGTGTTTTTGGTTAAAACCCTAAAAACGACCCGTTTTGATTACCCGTTTTGATTTTCTAGCTAACGAATCCTTTTTCTAAACTTTTGTTATGTTAGAACATCTTATTTTAGCTTATTTTAATAAGCTATAACCCGCAAATATCATTTGGAACCCTAAAATAAGCTTGCATGGCTTTTTGGACTTGATTTGCAAATGTTTTCATGCATAGGGGTATATATCATAACTTTCTGAAATTTATAACTAGAGGGGCTGAAAATGTCATTATTCTAAAGATATAACTATAAGGACCTATTTTGCCAAGTTCTAAAATTAAAGGTTTAATCTTTATAAACTTATTATATAAAGGACTAAACTTGTAAAAGTTTATAAACCAAGGGTATATATTACCATTTTTGTATTCTTAAAAAAATAAAATATAATATTTTTATATAAATTATAAAAATATATATTAATATTATAAGACTCGATTTTATTAAAACCCGATACATTTATCGCTATTAATCAATGATCGACGCATTATAAAACAATTACGTTATATAATTATCGTAATTTATCATCGACTAGCTTTTGAAGAAACTTAAAATCTTATCGTATCACGTTACTATGGAATTTCATGTGAGGGGTTCCATTTGGGTATTTGTTTTGACGAGTTTGCCGGGTTTACGATTTGAAGTTCCCTGACTCCTCAAACGATACTACATGGCCTCTGGATTATGATATCCCGAACAGTGATACAATATTTCCATAAATTAATAAATCAAAGTAATACGTTAAACTTTATGAAGTTTTGAAACATAAACTATCACACTAAGACTTGACATATTACCCTAGGTTGCGTGACGTAGCTGTTACTTTCACTTGATATACTTTTGCCATAAATCAGATTTTCCCTGTTAAGGTGAGTTCATAGCCTCGCATTTTAAATCTTCTGATGTTTTCATAAACCCGCGAGGGGGATACATGCTATAAACAATGAATATGAGTGTTTTTCCAACTGTATGCTATCCTGATATATTATTGCCTAAGTCCTTACTTTTTCCATTAAGACCCCACTATCATGAACCGTTAATTACTTTTCGGAGTAAGCGTGAATGCTGTGAATAGATCTATTTGGGACTGAGCTTCCCCGTTGGTGTACCTATACTTTCTGGTAACCAAATGCACTTCATTTGAATCACTATGCGGGTGTTTGGGAAAGGCACCCGTTGGGGCAACTTTTTATGATTATTGATTATCTCAAGGTCTCGGTGTCATGAGATTAGGGCAATAATACTGTTTTCCATAATAATTGTACTCATTGCAATTATTACACTTATGGGTGTACAACAACGTAACCTACTGTTATGATTACTTGTATTCAAACTGTTTACCATAAATCTATAAATTTCACTCAACCTTTGTGTTGACCTTTTTAACATGTTTATCTCAGGTAACTGAGCATCTTATGGCACGGAGTAG
Organism: Tanacetum coccineum; assembly: GCA_026074375.1. NCBI lineage: Eukaryota > Viridiplantae > Streptophyta > Magnoliopsida > Asterales > Asteraceae > Tanacetum > Tanacetum coccineum. The sequence continues at coordinate 5,317 of BQNB010096587.1, forward strand.
AACAGACTCGAAGATGGCTAAACTGTTATCATTTCGAAAAAATTTTTTACCCCTCTATGTTTTAAATAGATTTTGGGTCCTCTATTTTGGTAAATACTATCGATGAGTTAATGAATGATATCTTTTCTTTTAAAATTGTCTTTTTTGAGTCGTTTTCTATGATTAGGACTATTGTATATGAAATATACCCCTGATTAGCTTAAGACTGCTATATGTCATAAAATGGGGGTGTTATAGATTGGGTATCTAGAGCCACTTGTTTTGAGAACAAGGTTGAAACCTTAACTATAAACATACTTTTCTTTTTTTCCATCCTTGAAAGTCCTCGTGCCACTTATCTTCTGAATTTTGTATGTAAAGTACATAACTTTATATACTTTTACATAAATAATTTCTGTTATGTACCACTGAGTCTATTAAACTGAGCGATGTCTTATAACATTCCACCCTTCTTCTATATTGTGGATGCTTTTTCCTCTAACTTTCATGATTATATCGCGGCATTCACAGGACTATGTCCCAGGTCACCAGAAAACTTATTCTAGCTCTTCAATATAATTATTTGGTTTTGTTCTTAATAGCTTCACCAACTCTTTCACTTTTTCATGATGACCCTATATGAAGGTCATGCATGCATACTATGCTGAAAAATCACCTATTCCACCGCCAACTATTGTGCCTCCATCTTCAATGATATCTCCAATGTTTAATCCTCAAGAATTCTTTCTTCCTAAGGTATTATTTGCCACTAAGAAACGAGATAGTGACCGATTTCCTCTTGTTCGGTCTTTAGTATTCATTAAAACAAGATATATATATTAAAGACAAGTTGTAAAAAAGAAGAATTGTTGTCAGGTTTTGTTGATTGTGAAGGGATGATCGAAACTAGGGGATGAGGAGGGATATTTTTATATACTCCAAAACCCTAGCTTCTCCTACACACAAAATGGCAGCCAGGTAATGGGCCGTATGATGGGCCTTTTTGGGCTTTTACATTACTGCCCATTTAACAACTTAAAAAAATGCTACAAACTAGCTATTTAACGTATACACTTTTTCGTACATCTTCGAGTGACCAAACTTCATTGTTTAGACGGAATTTCGTATCTCTAACAATCTCCCCCAAGATGAGGTCATGAGAATCTTCAAAACAGGTCGCTCGAACAAGCAGTGAAATCTTGAATATATGAATTAACTTACATACACTGCCGATGTTTCTTTATCTTGTAGTCGTTGTGGGGTATTCACTTGATGTGCTTCACTTGTGCTTCAACAGATCCGAAAATAAGAAAGAATTTTTGGATGCTGCTATTATTTTCTTAATCTGCTTCTTTGTGATATTTACTTCTTGCCTTTTTTGACTTTTGGTTTGAAATGTCATACATGCATGAAATCTTGAAAAGCTGTCTTGAATATTCTATCTACTATATCATCATAAACTATAAACATTTGAAGAAGATATTAATTCAGAAGGTTGCAGAGGCTTTAAGTATTTGGCTTTCTTGATTTCTTTGGATAGAATTCGTCAGGTAGTAGAGTATGAGCATGTGTCTTCATCGAATGGAATTGGAATCGCCATGTTTTGTTTCAAAATAGTCACCAACAAAAATGATTTTATGAAAATCCACTCAATGTGTTCTAGATAAAAATATTTTTCGAAACACACTAAGGGTTTTATATTTTGAAGGCGACCGGAGTATAGACGATACTTCAAATCTGGTCAGTTAATAATAACCTCCAATTCCATGAGGACCGATGATTTCAGTATATAATATGCACATGTGATCAGATAAATTCTTTATAAGAACTTTTTGACGGTTTTCGATACGTGAAAAACTTGTTCCACTAATACGAAGTATTCATATTCCTAATGTTCGCCGTTCTCAATACTAGATGTCCGTGACTTACACAGTATTGTATTTTCTACTACTAGTATAGTAAGAGTGTGTCTGTCCAGTGATAAAGTTGTTATACCTATCTTGAATTAGTCGTATAAATTCCATTCTGCGTTTTACTTCGTAATTAATTAAGTACCGTAGAAGGCATGTGGCAAAAATGATTAGAAAAAACATTCGATGTGCATAAGAAAATTATTTGGAACACAACGAAAGTTTAAATCAGAATGAACTGATGATGTTTTGAAAAATATCTCGAAAGATATGAAGTGCCTCGGGAAATCCAAACTTGTACAAGTACTTGTAAGGAAATCCACTTCACTAGTGGGCGCAGTCCGAAGACCAGGCATGATGGATTCATACAGAATACCTGGTGTTATTGTACAACATCATCTGCATTCTGCAAACATAAAACATGAACATAAAAGATTCTGGTGTGTTATCAGATTAGTTGTTGTAGAAACAACAAATAAATTAATATCTTGAATTTTGAATATAATATATTGATATTTCGAATCCTAATCAAAAACTTGTTTAGCAACATGCATGGAGAGGACTTGAATCAATTGAATATATAGTTGTTCAGTATTTAATTTAAGTCGACATTTTCTCCCCGATCAAAATTATGAAACGAGATGAATGGTTTTGATCAAGAAATGGACTTAAAAAAGAAGAAAACTCCCTCAATCGCGGAGGTTAGTGAATTGAAACACCATTTTTCAGTGATTACTAAAACATGACCTTTTAAATTTTCCATATGTTTTTGTCGTCTTCAAGCTTTTCAGCAATAGAATCAGCAACAGGTTGTCTTAAAAACTGCAAAAATGTTAGCAAAAAATGATTCTCCCCGCAAAACATTGAACCGTGTCATGCTCGGTAAAAAAACTTTGTATATACGAGAAAACATGGTCGGGTTCTAAATGGTCGCACCAACAAAGTTGATAAAAAATGTTTAAGTCGGGTATATTGGCGACAAACTTTCCTATGGGTTCAGTCCGGGTTACATTCTGAAGTAACTATAAGCCATATTTCTAACAAAACTAAAATAAAACTAATTTTTTTTTTTACAAATATACAAAGGATACAATGCTTTAGCATTCAAAAATTATCCAGATTCCCTTGAACCAGCCTTTCAATCACTAAGTTTCGCCAATCAGTGCAATTGAGATAATAGTAAACTTTAGAATCTAGATACTAAAGCTTGGGTTAAGTTCTAAAGGCTCACAATGACGCGTTCCATTATCCCTAGTTAAAGGACAGTTATCATACAACGCGACAATGTCTTCTAGTGGGATTTACATTGGAGGCTTAAACACTACCGACAACCTTTCTAGATGGTCTCCAAGCTGTCTTAGTAGTGTTAAAATTCCTATGATTGCTGGTTGCTTTCCAACCTTGTTAGTATGTTTACATATCTTTGGCCTGGAGGGGTTAGTGGTATTCACAGAACTTCAAAAGAACGAATCACAAACTGATTATGATCAACAACATTCATCTTCTATTGTGCTTAGCTGCTCGCCTCGCGTTCAAAACTTTTATAGGCAATGATACGATGGTTCTGGTGGTTGGCTCTTGGCATAGGTTGCGAGATTCTGTGGAGGTTTGGTTCTTGTAGACAGATTACAGGAACATAGGATCTTGTTTTGTTCGCTCTGGTGGTTTTGTATGGGTCTATTTAAAGTCTGGGGGGTCTCCTTGTGAAAAGTAACTTGCTTTTTTAGGCAACATAAAAAAAAAAACAAAAAAAAAAAAGGGGTTGGTTTTACCCTGTTGGCTTCTTTTGGGAGTGGGTTTTTGAAACTGTTGGTTACATCAATGAAGCAAGTCAGTATGGGTTTCTCAGAGGCTATAGATCCACTACACTTTTTGCCACTCAGCTCAGTTTTCAGTTTGGCATTCTCAGCAGTTAAGGCCATTAATCTTTGCGGTGAATGTAGAACGTGAGTAAGCATTAGATTTTGACAGTTCTTCATAACGTCGTTTCAGATTCACATTCTCTGCCTTAAGGCCATCTAGTTGAATCCTAAGGGAGGTAATCGTATCTTTCAATTGAATTATTGTCTAGTGTCTAAGGCGCCTGTTGCACTAATACCTTTAGAGAAACTAAACTTCAACACCTTCATGATGTTGATCTGAGCATCTAAATTCCTGATCTGTGGATATTTCACCCATGAAGTGATATTAAAAATGGCATTTGATGCACTTGACGTGTCACTGCACTGTTTATAATTCTGAAATTTAAGTTGTAAGCTAACATAATTCTGTTCGAGAAAGGCAAAACGTTTTTCAGATTCAGTAATTAGCCGTTTATGTTTTGAAATCTCAGCTTTAAGTTCATGAACACCTATCATTGTGTTCCTATCGCTACTAGATCTGAGTTCAGACTCATGCACATCAGAATTAGGGGGCACAACATTAACTGAAGCAAGCCAATAGAAGCAGATTCTTAGCAATTACTATCAGAAATTAAGCAATCATTTAGAATCATTGCTTTTTCTTCTCTTTTGCAAAGTTATTTTTCTCAAGAATCGTTCATGTTCATACTCTAGTGTCAGGTTCGTACTAAAAGTACGTTTGAACTCCGTTACTTCTTACAGTGGTTGGTATGTTAGTTTGAAAACCTGTTTGATGTTGTTATAAAATGGTATATAGCTTCATCAAAACATTTTTTAAGATAACAAAACTCATATGAACCTTGAAGATAGTTTGTGCGTGGTGTGGTTCTCTCTTTAATGATTTCAATCGAATGGGAAAATCTCTGCTTTTAAGTAAATAACTGATATGTACTTGAACTCTTTGCTAGACTAGTTACGAACAAAAGGGAAGTCTCAGGGTTTAGGAGCGATCATTGTTGGACTAGGCAACTATCAAGCAGCAGAAAGCAATAAGCCTGTTTCGGGACTGTGCCCCTTTTGTAGGAAAACAAACTGGTCATACAGGGCATTCTTCAACTTAGCATAGTCATGGGTTTAATTAGCCTGGGTTTTGAGACATTTTCATTCGAATGAATTCACGTCTCAAGCAAGGTCTCGTCACTATCATGCACCGTAACATGAGCATGGCCGGGTTGTAAAAGTCTATGGCCATCATACAAAGCAGGTTGGGATAACTGAGCCTTTCTACCATACCACGGGTTACTATCTAGAAAATAAAACCCCTTTTTTTTGTATATCACTTGAAGCAATCAAGGTTTTTTGGACAACCATTTGGAAAACTTTTGTAACAGACCAGTTGCAACTTGGTTAGCATTTTTTAAACAAACAATCTCCTCAAGGTATTTATCCTCAAGGATTTTCTTTTCTGAAAGGATAGTTTTAGTTTTGCAGGTCAAGTGAGCAATGGTTGCCTCTTTATTCCTAAGGTGTGGTCCTTTAGTGACTCAGTCTTCTTGCATAAGCTTGGAATTTTGTTTGTTACCGGGCAAGTTTGACTTGGTCATTTTCTAGTTTTTCCTAGTTATGTTAAAGTCGGGCTAATTAGAGCTGCACGGTCAAGCTGTCCGTTAGGGTGGCATTACCAAAGGGCCTATTTTGGTTGACCTTTCATGTTGTCTTCTTCTTGTGTGGTTAATTTTAGTATAAAGTATTTAACATATGGCAGCAGAGGGTGGATTGCAGTAGGTGGGTTCAGGGAGATGCTCAGTAGGGACTTCTTGACTTTATATTTGGTGGCAAGGTATGATCATACGGGGATTGTATAATATTCAAGTACCTCGTCAAATCATCGGAGTCGAGATGTTCGTAATGTGGTAGTACCTTAGGTGACTAAGAATGAGACACAGTTTCAAAGATTTGTAATCATTAAATACATGCGTACTCATAATTTGACTGGAGCTGTAGATTATTTGATTATCATGAAAGCTGCTGCTGCATTGGGTTCATCATCCACATCTGAATCATAAGCATCTTCTGGACGGTTATCGGTACCGGCTGCACTTGAGTCTTCAGACATCATTGTGAATGATCTGATCGTGAGTGATGTTGATTATTTTGTTTGGGTTTAGGTTCATCGGAAGTTTGGTTTCAGATCGGGATTCTGTTCTGGTTTTTGGTTTTGGAAAAAAACTGTGCAGTTTGCATGTAATTCAGCTCTTTGAATTTTTCCCTTTTGGCAATAAATTAACTACAATAATATAAGTTTGACTAAACCAAAGCCAAATTATATCCGAAAATAACTTTTGGTAATAATTTACATTCCTTTAATAGTTGACTAAATCAAAGCCAAATTTATATCCGAATATAACTTTTGGTAAATATTTACACAAACCTTAATTAAGTTCTGGACTTAACCAAAGCAATTTATATCTGTAAATAACATTTTGGAAATTAATTATTACCGAAAATAAGTTTGACTTAAGCCAATTTAATTTATATCCGAAAATAATACTAATTGGACATTAATTTTTCCGAACTATATTTTATGTGTGATTTCGTGGTAAAAAGTTTTTGTATGAACACGAATTTATGTTCCGAATTTAAATAGACCGACCTTTGATTTTATTTGATTGAAATACAAGTTGGTGGTGATGATTATTGATTAAGCATAACACCATCTTGATAATCTAAGAAATGAACATTCACATTAAATGCTCGAATCATGAAGTTCCGTAAAGAACTTCTTAAGGTGGATATGTGAAATCTGTTTACGATTAATCATACAAACACTTTGGCTCTTGATACCCAATTGTTGGTCTTTAGATCATTCATTAAACAAGATTATATATTAAAAGAACAAGATGTATAAAAGAAAGAATTGTTGTAGGTTTGTAGCTTGTGTGGGATTATGAAACTAGGAAGAGGAGGGATCTATTTATAGCCTCCAAACCCCTAGCTTCTCTTCTCAAATTGGACTGGCCATGTAAGGCTTAATGATGGGCCATTTCGGGCTTTTAAATTACATGCCCATTTACATCTAAAAACAGTCAGAACTAGCTATTTATAAGTATTCACTTTTTCGTAAATCTTCGATGACCAAAATTCATTGTTAGATGGCATTTAGTATTTCTCTAACATTCTCTACTTCTGCCCTACCTCAACCATTTTTGATAGGAGATAGCTCTCGTAAGACAAGTCTGGAACGTCACGAGGAGCCAAATTGAGGATAATTTAAATCTACCTAATTAAACTCTCTCTCGAAAGCATTGGAACTCATAGAAGACAATATAGAAGGTCTCAAATGGCCGGGTGATTTACAATAATTTTGTCAATCTTGAAGCTTAAATCATCTGAAAGTCTCATTCTCAAATTGCTAAACTTTGAAGAGCAAATGGGAATTAAACAGCAATTTGCTCTGGCTCGCTTTGGATTGCTTTTCTTAAACAAATTCATTGGTGATATCCAGGCTCGTCAACTAAAGCTGACAAGGAAAGTCTTATGAATGTAATCTAGGAACTGGAGAACAGCCGGGATAGGATCCATCCGGATACTAGATTAGTTACTCTGTTTTAGCTTTTGATAGTACCTGCCACGAGATGTGGTGGTTATAAATTAACAACACTTGTTAAAAATTTTGAATAGATGTACAGTACCAGAATGCCCCTTTGCGCTTTAGTGATTGTAGAGTTGCTGCTGTATACTTTGTGATTACCCATGAGCCATAGTCTAAAATGTTGTAACACATATTTGTTAGATAGCCACAAATGAAACCCTCCCAAAGTGTTATTGTGTAGACGTGAACTTTCTCACCCTCATATATGCTGGATCCCAAACCTACTACACCTGCCTGAAGACGACCTCTATGTCCCTGAACCTACAGACCGGCGAGTCACAACTGACCTCATTGTTCCGGCCTCCAACCTCCTCCCTGCTCCAGTCTCCGCACCCATCAGAAAAATAAACTTACTTAGTTGACGCTCCTTCGGTAGTATTTCATTATCATATAAGCTTTCTTTGATATCATATTGTTAACAAAGTTTATTTTTGAACCTTAGCATTTTAAGGATAAGTATTGTGATATTATCTCTTAATTACATGTTGTCTTTTGTTGATAGAATGCCTCCCCTCCCAAAAAAGGACATCAACATCTGAAAGCACCAGCCTATGAACTCAAGCTGCCTTCAGGAAACTGTTTGCTGACTGTCGTTACGCAGCCTCTGGAAAACACAAGCGCTAAACATGGCAAATACTGATAATACCACCCCCGAAACAGAAGCTCCTGTAGCAAGGTAAATGAAGTGTAGCTACAAAGAGTTCATGAGCTGCCAACCTATCAACTTCAAAGGTACGGAAGGCGCTGTTGGTCTTATCCGCTGGTTTGAGCGAACTGAATCAGTGTTTTCCCGTAGCAACTGTACCGAAGACTGCAAGGTGAAGTTTGCTACTGGTACTTTAACTGAAGAAGCTCTATCCTGGTGGAATTCTTTTGCCCAACCTATTGGGATAGAAGAAGCTTACAAGATTACCTGGGTTGAATTCAAGAAGCTTTTGATAAAGAAGTATTGTCCCCGAACTGAGGTCCAGAAGATGGAAGACGAATTTTACCATCTGACTGTGAAGGGGAATGATCTCAAGGCATATGTGAGAAGATTCCAGGAATTGGCAACCTTATGTCCCACTATGGTGCCAGATTCTGAGAAAATGATGGAAGTTTTCATCGGGGGATTGCCTCGAAGTATTGAAGGGAATGTTACCGCCTCTAAACCTCAAACTCTAGAGGAAGCCATTAACATAGCCCAGAGGCTAATGGATCAGGTAACAAAGCACACTCCGGTGCAAGTATCAAGTGATCACAAACGAAAGTTTGACGACAGAAGAACTTTCAACAACAACAACTACCGTAACACCAACACCAACAACCGCTACAATAATCACCAACCACAACAGAACAGAAGACAGGAAACCTTCAGGTCTTATGCTGTCACTCCAACTGAAAACAATGGGTATATTGGAAACCGTCCCTTGTGTAAGAAATGCACTCTGCATCACACAGGACCTTGCACTGTTAAGTGTAATACTTGCAACAAGGTGGGCCATCTGACCAAGAATTGTAGAAACAAGGGGCCAGCCACTGAAGTAATCTGCTACCAGTGACAGTTACTTGTCATGCCTGTGGAGAAAAAGGACATTATGCAAATCAGTGCCGAAAGACCACCAACAACAATGCCCAGGGAAGAGCCTACATGTTGAGGGATAAGAATGCTCACCAAGACCCGAACGTAGTCACGGGTATGTTCCTTCTAAACCAACATCTAGCTAGAGTATTATTTGATTCTAGAGCCGATAAAAGCTTTGTATCCATATCTCTTGCCTCTAAGCTAAATATTCCACCCATTACAATAGATACCTTTTACAATATCAAAATGGCTGATGGAAACTTAGTAAGCACAAACACCATTATTCAGGGTGCAACTCTGACTTTGTTAAACCAACCTTTCGAAATTGATCTTATGCCAATCAAACTCGGTAGTTTCGACGTCGTCATTGGTATGGATTGGTTATCCAAGTATCATGCTAGAATTATTTGTGATGAGAAAGTCATCCACATCCCAATCAACGATGAAACTTTGATCATCCGAGGTGACCAAAGTAAAACCCGACTAAATCTCATATCCTGTATAAAAACCGAAAGGTATATATCCCGAGGTTGTTAAGTTTTCGTAGTCCAAGTAATGGAAAAGAAGTTAGACGAGAAAAGACTAGAAGATATCCCAGTAGTCAGAGAATTCCCAGAAGTTTTTCCTGAAGATCTACCTGGCCTTCCTCCCGTTTGCCAAGTAGAATTCCAAATCGATCTAATTCCAGAAGCGACACCTGTAGCCCGAGCACCTTATAGATTAGCTCCTTTAAAAATGCTGGAACTATCCAACCAACTTTAAGAGTTAGTAGATCGAGGTTTTATCCGACCAAGTACTTCACCCTGGGGAGCTCCTATCTTATTTGTCAAAAAGAAAGACGGATCTTTCAGGATGTGTATCGATTACTGGGAGTTGAATAAACTTACCGTAAAGAATCATTACCCATTACCCAGGATTGATGACTTATTTGACCAACTTCAAGGTTCGAGTGTCTACTCGAAGATTGACTTAAGATCAGGCTATCATCAACTGAGAGTCAGGGATGAAGATATTCCCAAGACTGCTTTTAGAACAAGATACGGACACTATGAATTTCAAGTGATGCCATTTGGTTTAACTAACGCGCCTGCTGTATTCATAGATCTCATGAATCGTGTGTGTAAACCATACTTGGATAAATTTGTGATAGTGTTCATCGATGATATTCTCATCTACTCTCGTAACAAAGAAGAGCACGCAAATCATCTGAGAATAATCCTAGAATTACTCAAGAAAGAGAAGTTGTATGCCAAGTTCTCCAAGTGTGATTTCTGGATTCGTATCGTGCAATTTCTTGGACACTTAATTGATAGTCAAGGACTTCATGTTGACCCCGCCAAGATTGAAGCAGTTAAGAATTGGACATCTCCTACTACACCCACAAAAATATGTTAATTCTTAGGACTCGCCAGTTATTATCGAAGATTTATCAAAGATTTGTCGAAAATTTCAAAGTGTTTGACTGAATTAACCCAGAAAAACAAGAAGTATATCTGGGGCGAAGACCAAGAGATAGCTTTTCAACTGCTTAAACATAAGCTATATGAAGCTCCAATCTTAGCATTACCATAAGGAAATGATGATTTTGTTGTTACTGTGATGCATCCCATCAAAGTCTGGGAGCGGTGTTAATGAAAATAGAGAAGGTTATTGCATATGCATCCCGACAACTTAAGCCTAATGAAGAAAACTATACCACTTATGATCTCGAATTAGGAGCAGTAGTGTTCGCTCTTAAAATTTGAAGACACTATCTATATGGCACCAAATGTACTGTGTTCACTGATCATAAAAGTCTTCAGCATATCCTTGATCAAAAAGAGTTGAACATGAGGCAACGCTGTTGGCAAGAATTGCTTGCAGATTACGATTGTAAAATTCGCTACCATCCTGGAAAAGCAAACGTCATGGCAGATGCCTTAAGCCGGAAGGAACGAATCAAACCACTCCGAGTTAGATCATTAGTTATGACCATTCATCCAAACTTACCCTCACAAATTCTCAAAGCTCAAACTAAAGCACTCAAGGAAGAAAACATCAAGGCTGAAAACTTACGAGGAATGGAAAAATCATTTGAAATACGTCCTGATGGAACCCGATGTATCAAGAATCAAAGTTGGTTACCACTCTTTGGTAATCTGAGAAACTTGATCATGCATGAGTCCCATAAATCGAAGTATTCCATTCACCCAGGTTCTGACAAAATGTATCAGGATCTAAAGAAACTCTATTGGTGGCCTAACATAAAGGCAATCATCGCTGAGTATGTTGGAAAATGTTTAACATGCTCCCTTGAATTAGCCGAACCCAAACACCTCTTAAATAGCTAAACCCTTGATTTTTTTTACAACCAAACCTTTATTAACACTTAATTCAAGCCCTTGCACCCTTAATTATACTCCATTGCTCATGAATTCTTCAAAACCATTCTTGAAAAAAAAATATGTTGCAATGTTAGATTTTAATTTGGAGAATAAGTGTAGAATCAATGTAGAAAGAGGTTTAGAATGCCAGAGAAAATGTAGATTCAAATTTTTGGAAGATGGTGGTGGTCCTCCTTGTTGTGTCGAACAAAACAGGAAGAGAAAAGAAAGACAATATTTATTTTAACTGTTTTTTATTTTAATGAATTGTGGACAAGAAGGGAAAGTTTATATATGGGCATTTAAGTTAGTGATGAGAAATTAGGTGGTGTTTGGTTTTGGACTTGGTTGTGACGCCACAAGGAGAAAACAAAAAGTGGGCTTGGAAATTTTATACAAGTTATCACTCACTTGGGCTCACAACACTTAATTATATAAGCAAAATTGTAAAAATGCTAGTTTGGCTCGGTTTTCGGCAAGACGCGAAATAAAGACGTAAAATGCTAAAAATAGAAATTTTTAAGACATAGGGGTAAATAATGAAACATCGCACTATGATAGCCACGTAGACGGAAGAAAAATCCAAAGTAAAGCCTAAACTTAAATAGGATCACAAAACTAGTCGAGTCGGGTAAAATAATAGTAAAAATAGGAATAAATTATAATAAATTTATTTACCTGAAAATACGAATTCTCAACGATAAAACAGGGTCAACTCTGACTTTGTTAAACCAACTTTCAAAATTGATCTTAGCCAGATCAAAACTCCGTAGTTTTGACGTCGTCATTGGTATGATTGGTTTTTACCAAGTATCATGCTAGAATTATTTGTAACGAGAAAGTCATCCACATCCCAATCAATGGTGAAACTTTGATCATCCGAGGTGACCAAAGTAAAACCCGACTAAGTCTCATATCCTGTATAAAAACCGAAAGGTATATATCCCGAGGTTGTCAAGTTTTCGTAATCCAAGTAATGGAAAAGAAGTCAGACGAGAAAAGACTAGAAGATATCCTAGTAGTCAGAGAATTCCCAAAAAAATTCCTGAAGATCTACCTGGCCTTCCTCCCGTTCGCCAAGAGAATCCCAAATCGATCAATTCTAGGAGCGGCACTTGTAGCCGCCACCTTAATAGATTATGGCTCATTCATGAAATGCAGGAACTATCTAACCACATCAAAAGTTAGCAACGAGGTTTTATTATCCGACAAGTACTTCACCCTGGGGAGCTCCTGTCTTATTTGTCAAAAAGAAAGATGGATCTTTCAGGATGTGTATCGATTACCAAGGGAGTTAAAATAAACTTACGAAAAGAATCGTACCCAGTACACAGGAATTGATTGAATTCTATTGACCAACTCAAGGTTCGAGTATCTACTGAAGATTTGATTTAAAAATCAGGCTATCATCAACTGAGAGATCAGGGATGAAGAAATTCCCAAACTACTTTCCGAACAGATACGGACACTATGAATTTCAAGTGATGCCATTTGTTTCACTGACGCCCCCTCTGCTGTATTCGGATCTCATGAATCGTGTGTGTAAACCAAACTTGGATAAATTTGTGATAGTGTTCATCGATGATATTCTCATCTACTCTCGTAACAAAGAAGAGCACGCAAATCATCTGAGAATAACACTAGAAATACTCAGAAAAGAGAATTGTTATGCCAAGTTCTCCAAGTGTGATTTCTGGATTCGTATCGTGCAATTTCTTGGACACTTATTTAATAGTCAAGGACTTCATGTTGACCCCATGATTGACCCCGGCCAAATTGAAGCATTTAAGAATTTTGGACACTCCTACCACACCCAAACTAAAAAAATACTTAAAATTCTTAGGACTCGTCGGTTATTATCGAAGATTTAAACAAAAGATTTCTCAAAGATGCAAATCTTTAACTGAATTAACCCAGAAAAACAAGAAGTATATCTGGGGAAAAGACCAAGAGTAAGCTTTTCAACTGCTAAAACAAAAACTTTGTGAAGCTCTAATCTTAGCATTACCAGAAAGAAATGACGATTTTGTTGTTTACTGTGATGCATCCCATCAAGGTCTGGGAGCGGTGTTAATGCAAAGAGAGAAGGTTATTGCATATGCATCCCGACAACTTAAGCCTAATGTGAAAACATACCACACATTATCTCGAATTTAAGGAGCTGTATGTGTTCGCTCTTAAAACTTGGAGACACTATCTTATGGGCACCAAATGTATGTGGTCACGTATCATAAAAGTCTGCAGCATATCCTTGATCAGAAAGAGTTGAACATGAGACAACGTCGTTGGCTAGAATTGCTTGCAGATTACGATTGTGAAATTTGCTACCATCCTGGAAAGGCAAATGTCGTAGCAGATGCCTTAAGCCGGAAGGAACGAATCAAACCACTATGAGTTAGATCATTAGTTAAGGGACCATTCATCAAACTTACCCTCAAAATTCCAAAGCTCAAACTGAAGCACTCAAAGAAAGAAAACATCATGGCTGAAAACTTACAGAGGAATGGACAAATCATTTGAATACGTCCTGAATGGAACCCGATGTATTAAAATCGAAGTTGGCGTTTACCACTCTTTGGTAAACAGAGAAGACATGATCATGCAATAGAGTCCCATAAATCAGAAGTATTCCATTCACCCAGGTTTCTGAAAAGATGTATCAAATCTAAAAAACTCTATGAGGCCTAATATGAAGGCAGATCATTTGCCTGAATATGTATAGCAAAAGTATTGACATGTTCTATAGTTAAAGGCAGAAATGTCCAGAAGCATCCGGATACTGTACAAACCGGAGATTCCTATATAGGAAGTGGGAGAGAATCACAATGGATTTCGTACCAAACTACCCAAAAACCTCAAAACGGACATGACAAATTCCGGGTCATAGTCGATCGTCTTAGCCAAAATCCGCATATATTCATCCTACTCAAAGACAGATAGTATGGAAACCCTTACAAGATTGTACATAAAGGAAATAGTCTCCCGGGCATAGCGTGCCAATAACTATCAAACTCGATCGTGACAGTTATTTCACGTCCAGCATTCCTGGCAATCATTACAAATGCTTTGGGACTTATTTGACAAGAGTCGGACATATCATCCCGAAACTGATGGGCAAAGTGAAAGGACCATCCAAACACTTAAAGACATGCTTCGAGCCTGTGTTATAGATTTTGGAAAAGGATGGGAAAAACACTTACCATTAGTAGAATTTTCTTACAATAACAGTTACCATGCCAGTATTAAGGCAACACCATTTGAGGCACTTTATGGTCAAAAGTGCAGATCACCTGTTTGCTGGGCCGAAGTTGGAGATGTTCAACTTACAGGACCAAAAATAATCCATGAAACCACTAAAAAGATAGTGCAAATTCGACAACGCTTGCAAGCTGCAAGAGACCGGCAGAGAAGTTATGCCAATATAAGACGAAAGCCTTTAGAATTTCAAGTTGGAGATCGTGTTATGTTAAAAGTGTCACCTCGTAAAGGTGTCATCCGATTCGGAAAACGAGGAAAGCTTAACCCTCGGTACATTGGACCTTTCAAAATCCTTGAACGGATTGGCCCAGTGGCATATAAACTTGAGCTTCCTGAAGAGCTCAGTAATATCCACAGTACTTTCCACGTTTCTAATCTAAAGAAATGCTTATCTGACGAATCCCTTGTCATTCCAATGAAAGAGCTTCGACTCGATGACAAACTCAACTTTGTGGAAGAACCAGTGGAGATCATGGATCGAGAAGTCAAGCAACTAAAACAAAGTCGTATTCCTATAGTCAAAGTAAGATGGAACTCTAAAAGAGGACCAGAATTTACATGGGAACGCGAAGATCAAATTCGTGCCAAGTATCCACATCTGTTTTCAAACATCACTCCGGCATCCAACTAAATCTCAGGACGAGATTTCTTTTAAGGGAGGGAGACTATAACAACCCGTAATTTTCATCAATGTAATTATCCATCTATTAAATTAGATGCACTGTAATATCCATCTATTATATATATACCACCTTTTTATAGGGAAATTTTTTGCTTTATCTCATTATGCAACGTAACTTGCATCTCTAAAGTAAACGAGCTCACGCAACCTCTATCAATGCCATCTCTATCTATGTTTACATCATGTAAACATCCTAATATGTCAAGTCTATATCTTAATATCATTTTTACCAAGTACATTATCCATTTAACGTACTTTTCAAAACGTTATTTCAAAACAAGCATTAAACGTTAACGTTTATATCAAAACCCTAATTATATGTAATGTATACATATAAAATGAATGTGCAAGCCCCTAAAGCATGTGTACAAGTATCAATACACAACATTTGAATATCTTTTCCCTCCTAAATCAAGTTACAACTTTCTAAAGCACAATGTACAAGCTAATCATGCCTAAAAACCTAATTAGGTCATTTAAGCTCCTAAACCATGTTTAAACTTTACCACCACTTTAGCACAAGGTACAAGCACTTAATGCATGACTTCTAAACCTTAAACCTAAACCCTAATTAATCCTAAAACCCTAATCTAAAACCCTAAACCCTAAACAAAACCCTAAAACCCTAATTTCATTTTAAACCTAAAAACTAAACCCTAAATCTTAATCCTTAATCCTAATCCTAACACTAAACCTTAATCCTAAACCCTAATCTATCTCTAAACCTAACCCTAATCCACGAATTAAAACCCAAAAACCCTAACCCGAAATAAAATGAACCCGACACCCCTTTTTATCCATTTTTAACCCATATTTAGCCAAGCTAGCATCCTACCACCTCTATGACATCACCACCACATCACCAAGCAGCCTACCAAGCACCACCATCACCTCCCTTGGCCACCAAGTTGCATGATCACCTCCTTGTCACTCCTATGTAGCCGAACCCCCTCCAACACCCCCCACCTTGCTTAGCTACCCTTCTAGCCCTCAATACTCATCACCTAGCATCCCTTAATCACCACTCTACAGCCCTTGACCCTTAGCCACCAAGAAAACTTGGGCACCAAGGGTTTCAAGCCCTATATAAAGCCGAAACATGCACACCCATTCAAACACACCTCAAATCTTCATTACAAACACAAATGGAGTTCTAGCTCAGCTAAGGAAGAAGTATAAGGTCCCTAAGCTCAGAATAGAAGCCAATAATCAAGAGAAGGAAGCCCTTGAAGTCGTTTCTAGGCGTACGAACCCGAAAACCCCATTTCTACCCATTTTAGCTCAAGTAAGCTCAAAATCTTGTTCAATAAGCTTATAATCTGTATTAGAATGTTCATAATACTCTTAAGATCATATATGAACTCTTGTTTGAAGCCTTGAATCCTCAAACCCATGTGTTTTTTATTAATGATAATATGCACCAGAGGCTTTATAACACACATTAAATACTTAATGTGCCATTTTTCGGTTTTAAATAATCAATGTGCGATGCGGTGCGGGTTTTGCGGTTCGGTTTTGCGGATAAAACCGCAACCGCAACGCATTTTGCGATTTTTCTTTTTTCTTAAAACCGATCCGCTAGTTTTTCCCGTGGTGTGGTTTTTGTGGTTCAATTTTTTTGATTTTTGTGATTTTGCGATGTGGTTTTTTCTCACCCCTACATTTCACAATCAGTCTTATCAACAAATATATAAAGTCTTTCACAAATAAAGTATTTGCCTTGACTTTCGCTAACAACGTTAAAGCTTATGTGATTGACGGTAATTGCAAACCAAAATTCTCACATCAACTTAGGCTATGTTTGGCGACATGTAGCAGTAACAGTAAGCAGTAAGCAATAGTTTTTTGTTTAAAAGCATGTTTGGAAACGTAGTTGTAACTATAGTTATAAAGTGTAAAACAAGCAAATTCTTACCGTTTGTCGCCTTTTCAAAAAGCAATTAAGATTGGAGCAGTTGGTCATGTTTCTAACGCTTGTTGAAGTGTTGTCAAACAAGCAAATACTTACCGCTTATCGCTCATAAACGCTCCATAATGTTCCAAAACGCTCTCCACAGCCTTACTCTTTTCCTCCAAATTAAAAAAAACCTCACCTGCAATTTCTAAAAAAAAACTATTTTCGCAATTTACTATTCTTTAAATTTTAAGAACCAACTTAATCATAATCTATTGTGATGCCAGGCGTCTTAAATACGTGTTTAGCTATTCTTATTAGCTGTCATTCTTATCTAGCTTAGAACTCAGCTCTCGACCATACTTAATGTTACTAAGAGGGAAATTAGTACAACAAGGTGGGATGATATTCAATACATTGTTAGTGCTGAAACTAGCATGAGATTCCTGATTGAACTTGCGGTGTATAACTTTTGTGGCCTTATCATCAAGTACATCGTCTATGTCATAAGCCAAATCCTAATGCTCAAGTAACCACACTTTTAAAAGAAGGCGAAACTGTGTGTTTATTACATTAATCAACGATACAATATATAGGGGTACAAGACAATAATCAATGACAAGATAAGTACAAGACAACTAGACAATGACAAGATGATTGTCAATTAGACAACTAATGATGGATATATGGATGAGAATGGGACAGCTCATGATTGCCTAGATAATGTCAATCTGCCAGGCTAACACTCCCCCGCAGTCCGAGCGACGAAAACTTGAAAGCTTGGACTGAAATAGTAAACCTTGTACGACACTTTTAACCTCGGGACCTTGCATGATTGAAGGGAACTCGTGACATTAGCACAAATCACCAACACAAATTACGGGATAAATTTTTTTTCAAAGTATCCCTATAATGGAGAATAATTCAAAGTATTGTCACCAACACAAATTACGAGATAATTCAAAGTATCCCTAGAACGGAGAATAATTCAAAGTATTCTCTCAAAGATATAATAAAAATAAAATAAAATATTTGAGGAGATGGTTTGACGGGGTGGCGTAAGGAAGGCGGCTCAACATAGCCACCTCGGTCTGAGGATCAGACATGCTCTGATACCATGAAAGAAGGTGAAACTGTGTGTTTATTCCATTAATCAACGATACAATTTATAGGGGTACAAGGATAAATAGATAGACATTAATCAATGATTGACAACTAGGCTAATCATGATTGACAACTAATAGGAGACACATGAGATAAGAATGACAACTAATATGTAAGAAGATGAAACTTTGTGTGTCTATTCCATTAATCATAATAAATGGATAGACACTAATCAATGGATAAATGGATAGACACAAATCAATGACTAGATGATTACTAATTGATTGACTAATCAATATGACAACTAATTATTGATTGGATAATGTTAATCTGCCATGCTAACACTCCCCCGCAGTTTGAACGGGAGGCTTCTCGACGGACAAACTGGAACATAAGTTGAAAGCCTCTTCTTCTTTTATCATCTTCTTCGTTGTTTGTTTGAGCGGAAACATAATTGTGTTTAGTGGCATAGTGGTTTATTGCTTGCGGCTTCCTCCTTTGCGTGACGTTTATTTTTACGTCAAGGCTTTTTGCCTTTAGGTAGGAGCGACAATTTATCAACCAACTATTTTCGAAAACTACAAATTATCTCCGCTACATAAGTTGAAAAACGCTACTTCTTTTAGCATCTTCTTTGTTGTTTGTTGAGACGGAAGAATAATTGTATTCGCCGGCATAGTTGTTTTGCTGCTTGCGGCATCCTTCTTTGCGTGGCTTGCATTGCCTTTAGGTAGGAGCGCAAATTTTTGACCAACTATTTTTGAAAAATATCAATGATCTCCGATTATAAAACAAAGAGTAAAAGATAAATTTTGTTGATTGATGGCTTGCAATTTCAACTAGATGGTTTGGTGAGAGTTGACGATGGTGATGGTTGGGAGAGGGTTGATCAGATTAATTTCAACATGGCGGTCCTCATTTTTCTAGAGAGAGCTCAAGCATACAAGACACTTGATTTATTGAATATGAAAACTAATAAGAGAATAGGAAAATGTACGATTGGGATCCCTCCGAATCATCGGCCAGTTGCCGATGACCGGAGGAAAACTATTTTGTGATAAAGGGTTACTGTTTTTGAGGATCTACAATGACGTATGATACCATGTAAGAATGGTGAAACTTTGTGTGTGTTATTCCATTAATCATAGATTACAATTTATAGGGGTACAAGGATAAATTGATAGACACTAATCAATGGATAAATGAATAGACACAAATCAATGACTAGATGATTACTAATTAATTGACAAATCAACTAATTATTGATTGGATAATGTTAATCTGCCATGCTAACAACTTCATCTTATGCATTATAATGTTGTATTTATTTATAACATGCTTTAGCTTGTTTTACGTTCATGTGTGCCAATGAAAAACAAACAAAGTGTGCAAATAGATCCCTTCACATATGTTTAACAAATCATTGCAAAAGTTTTTATAAGTGAATAGTAATGTTGATATCAAGTGTATTAATTATATTTTTATAGGTGAACCAATGAACCATGCACGAAAATTGTCTGATCGGAGGACTTTCCTGAATCTAATTGGCCCACTACGGATAAGTCTTTGTGGGCTCATTTCATCATTTTTAGACCCACTCGCAGCTAGACACACATATCCTTAGAAGTAACGTTTTAGTACATAAATATCCATGAAAAGAGTGCTAACTAACATCTGTTTTTGAGACAAACAAAAGTATGAACCATAATCTTCAATTCGATGTATTGCCACTTAGAGAATATGATTAACTACGATACGATCAAAATATAATAATCTGTAGATGTATTATTTAGACATACGGCCTTACTTGCAACGCTATCCTTGGAAGGAACTTTCCATGCATAAGTGACTTGTCGTAGCTGATGAATTGCTGGGCAAATCTCCCTTGGCGGTGGGAGCGATACAACCTACTGCCAAAGGAGTAATCACCCTGTAATACATCTCTACATTTATAAAACTTTCAATGCCTTCACATTTGTGCATAACTGCATATGATATTGATCTTCTATAATTGAATTTTTATA
>BQNB010096588.1:0-22254 GCA_026074375.1 Tanacetum coccineum
TTAGGACAATATTAAGAGGCAAACCCTTGCATATATCCAAGATCTTATCTTTTACGCACGGTTCGATTTGCTCAGCCTCCTTTTCCTTTCCAGCCTTCTTCAGAAACATAGTCCAGCTTTCCTCTTCACTTATTTTTTCCACAGTATGCGAATTCATGCTCATCTCTGGACCAGTCCGAGATATGAAAACTACCTTACTTCCGTTATTTTCATCCGGGAAGGCATTTTTCAGATCTTTTAGCACACCACAACTCCCGATACCATCTACCACAATCAGGTACCTCTTGCCCTTAACCATATCTACCTTCTTTGACACACTCAGCAAAACACGCTCTGCGTCATAGTCTTCTGTCACAGAAATCCAATCATGGGATTCAAAGTGATCCCGGATCTTTCTGTTTCTGTAGACTGCACGAGCCAGGGTGGTCTTTCCACAACCCACGTCACCAACAATTGGGACAAACATTTCCGTTTGCTGTGTTAGCCGTCTCACTAGGCTTTTGATATCATCAATCTGCCCAAAAACGCCTACTTCTTCTTGATAAGAGACATTAGATAAGTGTTTGAAACCTACCATGTTCTTCTCTTCTTCGTTGGAAGAAAAACTAAATGTTAGTTTCTTACGTTGTAGCCCGTGCTCTTTTTGATTCGTGATTGTGCTGAATGATCGAGTCATCCACCCCCGTTTAGGACTCGGGGTACTTGGAATTTCTATAATAGGCCAAATATCTGAGGAACTCTTTTGTGTCAGCACATTTGTTCCATTACAGCACATAGAATTCAGGTATGAAATGGCGGTACTAGTACTACTAGCAGGAGTGCTAGGACTACTAGTAGTACTAATACTCCTAATAGAAGCCTCGTCCTCTCGGAAACTACTAATCGTACTTCGAATTTTTCTAATCTTCCGTTTCAGCTTACAACAAGAGTTGACGTTATTAAAGAAGAACGTATGTTTCATTAAGAAACCGAACCTCTTCCTTTGTCGAGCAACTCTGAAAGTAAACTTCTCAATCTCGTCCTCAATTTCATAAACGACACGAAGATGATCCTTTTCTTTTGAGAAGCTTCGCAGCTTCTCCAGGGACTTTTGGACACCCTTGAGTTGGTGTATCATTACTTTGTTATCGGCTATTGATTCTTCATTCAACGTATCCACCAGCTTCTGTATCACCACCGCTACCACCGGCTTTACCTCCATTGACCCAGATTTGATAAAAGCGTATGTATATTCAAGATTATTTTCTGATTGGATTTTGATTTATATCACATTTTATAATTGTGGTGCCTACTTATAGAGGTGATGCTCAAAGAAGTCTTGGTCAATTCTGAGTCTTTACTATTCATTTCCTTTTCATTTCCAGTTAGTTTCAAAGAACCCGACAACAAAGTTGTTGCTTGCCTTCCAAGCAGACGACATCGGACTTTTAGGTGTAAATTTGTTATTTTCATCTTCACAATGTTAGTTTCTTCGTTTAATGTTATGTGGCTCGGGTGTGAAACTTCTTAGTGTTTAATCCTTGATATGATACCGAAAGCACTCATGAATAGATGTGGTGTTGAGCAAGTTTGTAAATAGTCAAAACGGGTAATTTTCTACAATAAGGAGTTGGGTTGATGTTTTATAATTCTGTAAATTATTGTTTTGAGCATGATACAAAACCCGTCATATTACTGGTTCATCTTAGTTAATTTCTTGACACTTTCATGTATGAACCGTTAGAAAGATGTATGGATTGAACTTCTGAAAAATGATCAAATGTTACATTTATCTTTATCAGTTGTTTCTCTCTTTTCAGTTTCAACTCGTAACGTTTGTTGCATATTCGATAGGTTATAATTCCGGGATGGAGTTGAAGAAGTATGACTCATAGCCACGGGTGGATAAATAAAGTCAGAAGATGCCCAAGCAAGATTACATTTTCTAAATAGATATTATGTGTTAAATAATTATAAATTGGCTTTTGAGATTGTGAAATAGTTATAAGACTAAAGAAATATCAAGTGTAACTTCCAAGTTATTTGTTGAATTGACTTGACTTTGAGTTGTGTTTAAGAAAAATATGCATATGTGAAACAAAATAAGCAATACTGGGTTTGAAATTACTTGTTATTTTACATCTATAACTAAACAAATAAGCAATACTGGGTTTGAAATTACTTGTTATTTTACATCTATAACTAAACAAATAGTCTGCTGTTTAGCAAAAAACAAACCAAAAGGATTGGCTACTTCCATTACTTATCAGGAGTCGATCTTTTGTACTGTCAACAAGATGCACTAAGTAGCTCAAACATGATACAAAGGTAAAATATTGATTCAAAATCACAAACACAATGTAAGCCAAGCTCTTCATAAAAACATAATGCATTTCATTAGAATGTGCTCAAGACCGACCAACAATAAGCACAAAGGCGAAAACGCTAAAGCAACAAATCTAACTTGTTATCTCTATGCACCATAACAGCTAAACATCTAATTCCACAACTATTCCATGATCCAACGATTCAACGTCCATTACTAAAACAAAACCTAGTCTTTGCTAATAGAGTATTAAAAAGCTACAACGCAGCAGATTTATTCTGCAACACTCAGTGAAATCTCACTTTATTCGTCATCGTCCTCCTACAAAATTGCAAACAGATTTTCCCACATTAATCGACAGCACAGAACAATAGATTAACAGCAGTAACTTTTGAGTTTTGAGATATATAAGCATACCTCATCACTGCCATCCTCTTCATTATCATTTACCTCTGACTTGGATTTGTCAGAATCATTCTCCTCATCATTAGTACCAGCAGCCTAAAATAAGAAGAATACCGCCATTAAAAGCAGATCATTTATTTAGATAAAACGGATTGAAAGAAAACATGTCTGCAAACAATAATTACCAGCTTCTTGTTGTATGCAACAAATGTTTTGTCGTAATCCTTCTTTCTTTGTTCAGCTTTGGTAACAAAAGGTGCCTTCTCCTGTAATTTTACACAGTTAGCAAATAATCAAACTGGCTAAATAACATGTTTATATATCATAAACAAGGTGTTACTTACAGAATCAGACATTGCTTTCCATTTAACTCCACCAGCTTTGCCAACTCTTCAAGAAGCACCGAATAATCCGGATGCGTCGTTTTGGAAGGAAGCAATGCAAGAAGAAATTGACGCCCTTTATAAGAACAAAACGTGGGAACTAGTGCCACTACCAGGAGGTAGAAAACCCATTGGAAACAAATGGGTGTATAAGATTAAGAAAAACGGTGATGATCAGGTGGAGAGGTGGAGAGTGGAGAGGTATCGTGCAAGATTGGTGGTTAAAGGATATGCTCAGAAAGAAGGAATCGACTTCAATGAAATTTTTTCACCTGTGGTTTGAATGACAACAATTCGAGTGGTTCTGGCAATGTGTGCTACATATGATTTACATCTAGAGCAGCTAGATGTGAAAACTGCATTTCTTCATGGAAATCTTGAAGAAGAAATTTACATGCTCCAACCAGAAGGTTTTAAACAAAAAGGAAAAGAGAACTTGGTTTGCAGGTTAAACAAATCTCTATATGGTTTAAAGCAGGTGCCGCGATGTTGGTACAAGAGATTTGATTCTTTCATCAGGGGCCTAGAATATAACAGACTACATGCAGACCCTTATGCATATTTCAAGAGGTTTGGAAATGATGATTTTATTATTTTGCTGTTATATGTTGACGACATGTTGGTAGCAGGCCCCAACAAAGATCACATCAATAAATTGAAGGCTCAACTGGCTAGGGAATTCGAGATGAAAGGCCTTGGACTCGCAAACAAGATTCTAGGGATGCAAATTCACCGAGATAGAGTTAGTAGGAAAATTTGGCTTTCACAGAAAAGTTATGTGAAGAAAATCTTGCAAAGGTTTAATATGCAAGATTGTAAGCCAATATCAACCCCGTTTCCTATTAATGTCAAGTTATCCTTCAAGATGAGTCCTAGGAGTGAAAAAGAGAGGATTAAGATGTCTCGAGTACCGTATACATCAGCAGTGAGAAGTTTAATGTTCGTGATGATTTGTACAAGACCAGACATTGCACATGCAGTGGGAGTAGTGATTCGGTACATGGCGGAACCTGGTAGAGAGCATTGGGAAGCTGTGAAGAGGATCCTTAGATACATCAAAGGAACCTTCAGATGTTGCATTATGTTTTGGGGAATCGGATTTAATTGTCAAGGGATATGTTGATTCTGATTACGCAGGTGATCTTGACGGAAGTAAATCAACCACCGGGTATGTGTTTACACTTTCTGGCTTCAAAACTACAATCAGTTGTGGCGATGCCAACAACAGAAGCAGAATATGTTGTAGCTGCTCAAGCCAGTAAAGAAGCAGTATGGTTGAAGATGTTGTTGGAAGAACTTGGACACAAACAAGAGAAAATTACTCTATTTTGTGACAACCAGAGTGCCTTGTATCTTGCAAGGAATCCAGTATTTCATTCAAAGACAAAGCATATACGAGTTCAGTATCACTTCGTTCGTGAGAAATTGGAAGAAGAAACTGTGAATATGCAGAAGATTCATACTGATGATAACGTGGCAGATTACCTAACGAAAGCAATCAATGGTGACAAGTTTATATGGTGCCGATCCTCATGCGGCC
Organism: Tanacetum coccineum; assembly: GCA_026074375.1. Taxonomy (NCBI): domain Eukaryota; kingdom Viridiplantae; phylum Streptophyta; class Magnoliopsida; order Asterales; family Asteraceae; genus Tanacetum; species Tanacetum coccineum. Next base: position 4,634 of record BQNB010096588.1, read on the forward strand.
TAGCAGAAACGTAAGCAACATGAAAGTGCAAGGAAGGATAACGGTGTGAAGATTGATTTAGCTTCAATCGAATCTTCAAGTGGGAGATTGTTAGACTTGAAAAGGCAAATGACCTTTGGGAAAAATGCCCTTTGAAAGATGTGGCTTCTTGAGAAAATGGCTCTTGGCTCTTGATTTAATTGACCCTAAATGTGCCTATAAAAGGCAATGAGACATGCCTCACTTAAGCATCTCATTTACAACTGAAAAACACACAAGTGTTGTTGTATCTTATTCTATCTCCTAGTATTTGAGGCAATCAGAGAATTGGTGTATATCTCCTATTTACAAGAGATAAGGATTTGTTCTTGTACAATAGAGAGACGGTGTAATTCCTAATTTCCATCATAGTGAAACATATCTTTCCTTGCCCGTGGTTTTTACCCTATGAGGGTTTTCCACGTTAAATCCGTGTGTCATCTTTTATTGCATTTCATATTATAGTTGTGGTTTTGCTTCAGTCCGGTGTCACTTTTCTCAACAAGTGGTATCAATAGCTAAGGTTGGGTGTGTATATAATTATTTATCGTATGCTCTGTGGTAAGCCACTATTAGTGGACCCACCAATCAAAGACAAAAAGATTATACTCACTCAAAAAGTGTTCGTTACTATTATTAGCAAATAATGGTTTTGTCAAAAAGTAGATTATGATTGTAGCAATGGCGACAAAATTTAAAATCGAAAAATTCAATGGGAACAATTTCTTGTTGTGGAAATTAAAGATGAAGGCTATCATTAGAAAGGATAAATGTTTAGCGGTCATTGGTGAAAGGCCAGTTGAGGTCACGGATGACAGTAAATAGGACGAGATGGACGGAAATGCTATTGCAAATCTTCATTTGGCATTAGCAGATGGAGTTTTGTCAAGCATAGAGGAGAAGAAATGTGCAAAGGAGATTTGGGATCATCTTGCTCGATTGTACGAGGCAAGATCGCTCCACAATAAAAATTTTCTTAAGAGAAAACTTGATGCTCTTCGCATGACGGAATCTACTTCAGTGACTGAGCATGTTAATAACTTGAATACTCTATTTTCTCAGCTCACTTTCTTGAGTTGTATAATAAGCCACAAGAATGTGCTAAAATTCTGCTTCAAAGTTTACCTGACTCATATGACCAAGTTATCATCCACTTAACCAGTAATGTTCTTTCGAACAATCTACTATTCGATGATGTTGTAGCCGCCATTTTAGAAGAAGAAAATAGTCGCAACAATAGGGAGGACAGGCAAACCAGTTCAAGACATGTGGATGCTTTGGTGGTGACGAGAGGGAGGTCAATGGAACCTAGTTCCAGTGGGAGCCACAATCATGGTAAATCTAAAACAAGAAAGAAGAAGAATTTTAAATGATTCAAATGTGGCAAGCCGGGTCACTTTAGGAAAGATTGTAGCGGTTTGAATACCTCATATCCTCAGAGAAATGTCGCTAGCACTTCAGAAGATGGTAATGCTCTGTGTTGTGAAGTAGCGGTTGCAAATGAAAGCAGTAAGGCATTTGCAGATGTATGGCTGTTTGACATGGGAGCTACGTTTCATATGACCACAAAAAGAGAATGGTTTCATCAATATAAACCAATTTCTGGAGGCGGATTTGTGTACAGTTGCAATGATCATGAACTAAAGATCATTGGAATTGGAAGTATCATGGGTGAAGATGCAATGTGGTAGGGTTTATACAATTCGGGATGTGCACAAACTTGAGGGGCCTAAAAAAGAAACTTTATGCCTCTTATGACAATTGGATGATCTTGGTTGTAGGGTGGAAATACAAAACAAGATATGAAAATTATAAAATGCACGCTTGTACTTATGAAAGGAGAAAAGGTGGCTTCAAACTTATACGAGCTGAAATGAGAGATAATGGGGGAGGCAGAAGCATCGGTTGCTTCATATAGTCCAAGCCATAGAGTTCAATAACATGGCATCAGAAGCTTGGACATATGTCTGAACAAGGAATGAAGATTCTTGGATTGAAAGAAAGCTACTTCCTGGCCTCACAAAGTTTTTTTTACCTTTCTGTGAACACTGTGTTATCAGCAAGCAACATCGCCTGAAGTTCAAGTCATCAAATTCTAGAAGTGTCTATGTTCTAGAATTGGTTCACTCTCATGTGTGGCAAGCACCGGTTTTTAATTCGTAGGAGATCAAAGTACTTTGAATCCCTTCCAATTGTCACAATTCCAGGAGATGTTGGGTGTACCCAATCAAGAAGAAGTCTGATGTGTTTGAAGTTTTCAAAGTTTACAAAGCGCGAGTTGAACTTGATTATGGAATGAAGATCAAGTGTTTAAGATAGATAATGGAGGCGAATATACAGGTGATGAATTTGATCTTTTTTGCAGGCAAGAAGGGATCAAAAGGCAGTTCACTACACCATACACTCCTCAACAGAATAGAGTGGCAGAGTGGATGAACAGAACCTTGTTAGAAAGAGCAAGATCAATGTTGGCAACTGCAAGCTTGGGAAAATCGTTCTGGGCAGAAGCAGTTAATACCGCCTGTTATGTGATAAATCGTTGACCTTCAACTGCAGTTGAGTTGAAGACACCGATGAAGATGTGGACGGGAAAGCCGGTAAACTATTCAGACCTTTATATATTTGGAAGTCCTGTGTACGTGATGTACAATTACCAAAAAACTACAAAACTGGATCCGAAATCCAAAAAATGTTTGTTCGTGGGGTATGGTGATGGAGTAAAGGGGTATCGCTTATGGGACCCTACTGCCCATAAAGTTATCATCAGCAGAGATGTTGTCTTTATGGAAGACAAAATTCAAGAAAATGAAGAAGGTGATAGCACTACAAGAGAAACTACATCAATATAGATTGAAAAAGAATTTTAGTAGAAAGATTCTTTTGAAGCCGTACCACAGCACGAAGTGAATGAGACGGACTAGTCTCAAGCTCCAACGACTCATACTCATGGTCGTGAAAGAAGACATCTAGGTTGGCAGTCAGATTATGTTATAGGGAGCAACATTGCATATTGTCTTCTTACAGAGGAAGGAGAGACATCAACTCTTCAAGAAGCACTGAATAATCTAGATGCGTCGTTCTGGAAGGAAGCTATGCAAGAAGAAATTGCAGCCCTTCATAAGAACAAAACGTGGGAATTGGTGCCACTACTAGGAGGTAGAAAACCCATTAGAAACAAATGGGTGTATAAGATCAAGAGAAACGGTGATGATCAGGTGGAGAGGTATCATGCAAGACTGGTGGTCAATGGATATGCTCAGAAAGAAGGAATCGACTTTAACGAAATTTTTTCTCCTGTGGTTCGAATGACAACATTCGTGGTGGTTATGGCCAATGTGTGCTACATATGATTACATCTAGAGCAGCTAGATGTGAAAACCGCATTTCTTCATGGAAATCTTGAAGAAGAAATTTACATGCTCCAACCAGAAGGTTTTAAACAAAAGGGAAAAGAGAACTTGGTTTGTAGGTTAAACAAATCTCTGTACGGTTTAAAGCAGGCGCCGAGGTGTTGGTACAAGAGATTTGATTCTTTCATCAGGAGCCTTGAATATAACAGACTACATGCAGACCCTTGTGCATATTTCAAGAGGTTTGGAAATAATGATTTTAATTTGCCTGTTATTATGTTGACGAACATGTGGTAGCAAGCCCCAACAAAGATCGCATCAATAAATTGAAGGCTCAACTGGCTAGGGAATTCGAGATGAAAGACCTTGGACCCGCAAACAAGATTCTGGGGATGCAAATTCACCGAGATAGAGTTAGTAGGAAAATTTGGCTTTCACAGAAAAGTTATGTGAAGAAAATCTTGCAAAGGTTCAATATGCAAGATTGTAAGCCGATATCAACCCCGTTTCCTACTGATGTCAAGTTATCCTCCAAGATGAGTCCTAGCAATGAAAAAGAGAGGATGGAGATGTCTCGAGTACCGTATGCATCAGCAGTGGGAAGTTTAATGTTCGCGATGATTTGTACAAGACAAGACATTGCACATGCAGTGGGAGTAGTAAGTCGGTACATGGCGGACTTGGTAGAGGGCTTTGGGATTGATGTGATAGAGGATCCTTATGATACATCAAAGGAACCTTAGATGTTGCATTATGTTTTGGGGATTCAGATTTAATTGTCAAGGGATATGTTGATTCTGATTACGCAGGTGATCTTGACGGAAGTAAATCAACCACCGGGTATGTATTTACACTTTCTGGCGAAACAGTAAGTTGGGTTTCAAAAATGCAGTCAGTTGTGGCTATGTCAACAACGGAAGCAGAATATGTTCTGTGCTCAAACCGCAAAGAAGCACTATGGATTGAAGCTGTGTTCGGAAGAACTTGACACAAAACAAGTGAGAAAATTACTCTATTTTATGACAACCAGAGTGCCTTGTATCTTGCAAGGAATCCAACATGTCATTCAAAGACAAAGCATATACAGGTTGGGTTCAATTAGCTATTTGGGGATCATCCTTCATTTTAAACCCAATGATGCCTACCAAACAACCAAATATAGACGTCATGCCATTCCTGTCTTCAAAACCCATGTAACAAGCAACCGTTAGATAATTACATTTCACTTTAGACAACGGCTTCTAAAAGATTTAATAACAGACTTTCCTGATCCCCAATATTGTCAGACGAAAAAAGGAAAGGGCAAATGGCCCTTAAGATATGTGGCCTTTCAACACATGAAGAATCTTGCCTTTTAATTATTTGGCTTTTCAATGGGAAGAATGGCCTCAAATGTTGCCTATAAAAGGCAGTAGAAGTAACCATATATCGTATCCCATTCTAAAGTACAAAACACACAGAAGTCCTTTGGTCTCTCTTTCTATTTCTCCTAGTATTTGAGGCTATTAGAGAATTGGTGTATATCTCCTATTTACAAGAGATAAGGATTTATTCTTGTACAATAGAGAGATGGTGTAATTCCTAATTTCCATCATAGTGAAACATATCTTTCCTTGCCCGTGGTTTTTACCCTATTGGGGTTTTCTACGTTAAATCCGTGTGTCATCTTTTTATTGCATTTCATATTATAGTTGTGGTTTTGCTTCAGTCCGGTGTCACTTTTTTCAACAATAACATCAGTCCACGTGCACAATATAAAAAAGTTCCCGCCAGTTCCATGCCAAACTTATAATTTTGATAATTTTCTGTTACATAACTAAATCACCATAACAAACTTTAACATTCTCTTAATAATCATCATAGTTTTCAATCAATCACTGCTACATTCATTGCTCATCAATCGGTAATCACTCTTTTAGTCAGTTTATCGTTTCGTTACAGTTATCGAATTTTACAAACCTTGCTTACGGATTTAATCATGATGTTTTGACTACAACTTGTTGAATCATAATCCATTTGTTAGCTGTTAACTATGATGAGAATTCACTACAAGAAAAAGGAGAACATGTGACGGGAATATGCACTAAACTACAAAAATAGATCCTACGTGGCACCTTTTCCCCGGCGACATGTCGCTGGGGATTCATCTGTTTATTTAAAAAAAGATAATTAGTGTTAATTAGGTTTGTGGTAACGTGGACAATATTTTCCCCAGCGACATGTTGCTGGGGATACCTATTTGGGTTTTTAAGTTGCGCAATTGGGCTTCTGGTTTGGGCTTTCGTATTAGGAAATTGGGCTTCTGTTTTTTTGGACTGTTTCCCCGGCACGTGCTAAAATTCTACTTCAAAGTTTACCTGACTCATATGACCAAGTTATCATCAACTTAACCAGTAATGTTCTTTCGGACTATTTAGTCTTCGATGATGTTGTTCCCAACGCCCAAGCCCATTCTGGAAGATAGGAAATATGCCAACAAACAGGGAGATAGACAAACTAATTCAAGACAGGTGGAGGCGTTTGGTGGAGACGATGAGGGAGGTCAATGGAACTGGCTCCATTGGGAGTCACAATCACGGTAACTCTAAAACAAGGAAAGAAATAAGAATTTTAAATGCTTTAAAATAGTGGCAAGCCGAGTCACTTTAGAACATTGTCGAGGTTTGAATACCCTCAATAACCTCAGGGAAATGTTCGCTAGCACCTTCAAAGATGGTAAACGCTCTGTGTTGAGAACAGCGGTTTGCAAATGAAAAGAAAGGCAGAGATTTGCAGATGTATAGGTTTTGTTCAGATACGTGCGCTACTTCCATATGACCCCGCCAAGAAAGAGAATGGTTTCATCAATATAAACCAATCTTTGGAGGCGGATCTGTGTACAGTTGCAATGATCATGAACTAAAGATCATTGGAATTGGAAGTATCATGGTGAAGCGCATGATGGTACTCTCGTACTCTTCGGGGATGTGCGACACGTGGGAGGGCTATGAAAAAAGAACTTATAATCTCTAAGACAATTGATGATCTTTGTTGTAAGGATGGTAAATAACAAAACCAGATCATGAAAAATTATAAAAGGCGCGCTTTGTACCATATGAAAGGAGAAAAGGTGGCTGCAAACTTATACCAACTGAAAGGAGAGATAATGGAGGAGGTGGAAGCATCGGTTGCTTCACATAGTCCAAGTCATAAAGTTGCAGTAACATGGCATCAGAAGCTTGGACATATATCTAAAACACGGATTGAGATTCTTGTTTGAAAAAAGAGCTACTTCCTGGCCTCACAAAGGTTTTTTTTACCTTCTTTAACACTGTGATTATCAGCAAGCAACATACGCCTGAAGTTCAAGACAATTAAATTCTATAAGTGTCTATGTTCTAGAATTCGTAATGTCACTCTTATGTATGCAAGCACATCGGTTATATAATCCCGTGGAGGAGCAAAGTATTTTGTATCCTTCATTGATGACTATTCCAGGAGATGTTGGGTGTACCCAATCAAGAAGAAGTCTGATGTGTTTGAAGTTTTCAAAGTTTACAAAGCGCGGGTTGAACTTGATTCTGGAAAGAAGATCAAGTGTTTGAGGACGGATAATAGAGGTGAATACACTGGTGATGAATTTGATACTTTTTGCAGGCAAGAAGGAATCAAAAGGCAGTTCACAACAACATACACTCCTCAACAGAATGGGGTGGCAGAGCGGATGAACAGAACCTTGTTAGAAAGAGCAAGAGCAATGTTGGCAACTGCAAGCTTGGGAAAATCATTCTGGGCGGAAGCAGTTAATACCGCGTGTTATGTGATAAATCGCTCACCTTCAACTGCAGTTGAGTTAAAGACACCGATGGAGATGTGGACGGGAAAGCCGGTAAACTATTCAGACCTTCATATATTTGGAAAGTCCCTGTGTAACGTGATGTACAAGTACCTAAAACTACAAAGCTGGATCCAAAATCCAGAAAATGCTTGTTCTTGGGGTATGCTGACGGAGTAAAGGGGTATCGCTTGTGGGACCTCACTGCCCACAAAGTAGTCGTCAGCAGAGATGTTGTCTTTATGGAAGACAAAATTCAAGAAAATGAAGAAGGTGATAGCACTACAAAGGAAACTACATCAATACAAATGGAAAATGAATTTCAGTCGAATGATTCTTTGAAAGCCGTACCACAACACGAGGTGAATGAGACGACCGAAGCCCTCAAGCTCAACGACTCAACTAGTAAACGTAAAGAAAACGTCCAGAGTAGCAATCCAGATTATGTTATGGAGAGCAACGTTGCATATTGTCTTCTTACAGAGGAGGGAGAGCCGTCAAATCTTCAAGAAGCACTGAATAATCCAAATGCGTCATTCTGGAAGGAAGCTATGCAAGAAGAACTTGAAGCTCTTCATAAGAACAAAACATGGGAATTGGTGCCACTACCAGGAGGTAGAAAACCCATTGGAAACAAATGGTTGCCATAAATCAGAGAAATGGGTGGAGTGATCAGGTGGAAGGTAATCGTTCAAGACTGTGGTTACAGGACATGCTCAAAGGAAGGAATCGACTTTTAACGAAATTTTTTCTCCTGTGGTTCGAATGACAACAATTCGAGTGGTTCTGGCATTGTGTGCTACATATGATTTACATCTAGAGCAGCTAGATGTGAAAACCGCATTTTTTTATGGAAATCTTGAAGAAGAAATTTATATGCTCCAACCAGAAGGTTTTAAACAAATGGGAAAAGAGAACTAGGTTAGTAGGTTAACAAATCTCTGAACGGTTTAAACAGGCGCCGAGGTGTTTGTACAAGAGATTGATTCTTCATCAGGTAGCCTTGAATAAACCAGACGACATCAGACCCTTGTGCATATTTCAAGAGGTTTGGAAATAATGATTTTATCATTTTGCTGTTATATGTTGACGACATGTTGGTAGCAGGCCCCAACAAAGATCGCATCAATAAATTGAAGGCTCAACTGGCTAGGGAATTCGAGATGAAAGACCTTGGACCCGCAAACAAGATTCTAGGGATGCAAATTCACCGAGATAGAGTTAGTAGGAAAATTTGGCTTTCATAGAAAAGTTATGTGAAGAAAATCTTGCAAAGGTTCAATATGCAAGATTGTAAGCCGATATCAACCCCGTTTCCTACTGATGTCAAGTTATCCTCCAAGATGAGTCCTAGCAATGAAAAAGAGAGGATGGAGATGTCTCGAGTACCGTATGCATCAGCAGTGGGAAGTTTAATGTTCGCGATGATTTGTAATAAGACCAGACATTGCACATGCAGTGGGAGTAGTGAGTCGGTACATGGCGGAACTTGGTAGAGGGCATTGGGATGATGTGAAGAGGATCCTTAGATACATCAAAGGAACCTCAGATTTGCATTATGTTTTGGGATTCCATATTTTAATTGTCAAGGGATATGTTTGAATTCTGATTACGCAGGTGGATCTTGACGGAAGAAAAATCAAACACTAGGGTAAGTGTTTTACATTTCTGGCGGAACAATAAGCTGGGTTTCAAAACTGCAGTCAGTTGTGGCTATGTCAACAACGGAAGCAGAATATGTTGCAGCTGCTCAAGCCAGCAAAGAAGCAGTATGGTTGAAGATGTTGTTGGAAGAACTTGGACACAAACAAGAGAAAATATCCTTTATTTTGTGACAACCAGAATCCTGTGTATCATGCAAGGAAATCCAGCCTCCATTCAAAGACAAAGCATATACAAGTTCAGTATCACTTCGTTCGTGAGAAAGTGGAAGAAGGAACTGTGGATATGCAGAAAATTCATACTGATGATAAGCTGATTATCTAACAATCAACTGTGACAAGTTTATATGGTGCCGATCCTCATGCGGCCTAGTGCAAGGAAGGATAACGGTGTGAAGATTGATTGAACTTCAATCTAATCTTCAGTGGGGATTGTGCAAGAAATAAGATACATTGTATCTTGGCATGAGAATCTTATCTCAAACCAAGTTGGATTGCAAGTTGATGCATAATGTTGTCATGGTGAGTCAAGTACATGGAACTTGGCCTATAAAAGCAATGGTACTTGCATTTCTCTTCATCCCATTTAGGTGAAGTCAAATTTTTTTTTTTGTATCATAGGGGTACAACAGGAAAAACACACATGTTGTTGTATCTCTTTCTATCTCTGGTATTTGAGCTATTAGAAGAATTGGTGTATATCTTCTATTTACAAGAGATAAGGATTAATTCTTGTACAATAGAGAGACGGTGCAATTTCTAATTTCCATCATAGTGAAACGTATCTTTTCTTGCCCGTGGTTTTTTACCCTATTGGGGTTTTCCACGTTAAATCCGTGTGTCATCTTTCATTGCATTTCATATTATAATTGTGGTTTTGCTTCAGTCCGGTGTTAAGACATCATCTCATAATTTGTTTACACTATCCGTACGGGACTGACCAGACTTTCCTGTTTGTGATGTTTTATAAAGGAAAAAACCCCAAAGTTTTGTTCTATCAAATTCATTTCTTACACTTGGTCTTCGAACTCCAAATCCAACTTTGTATGTGTATGCTTTGAAATAATCAATCAAGTTTTGCTTCTGTATATCAAACATCATACAAGAACTCGAGAAAAAAGATGGACCTAGAAACTGATACAATAACTCGAGAAAGAAGAGACATCATTAAAAAGTCATAGTAGTTCTGAAGGTTTGCTTTGAAACAATAGTATGCTTTGAAATAATCATCAAGGTTTGCTTCCGTATCAAACTTCATACCGATAGTAGGAACTAATTGTATTGTATCTTCATCATTTTGGATATAATACGTTTCGACATCTTTAGCATTTAGACTCGTATAATCTCGTACTTCTTTTAGTATTACAACACTTGAGGTCGTTTTGTTTAAAAATACAAAGGCCTAGCGGTTCAACCTTCAAGAATTTTTCAATGAGGTTACATGGTACGAAAGAATTTTCAATCGAGCCACTCTTGTAGACTTTTCCATTTGAGTTTAAGTATCAGAATAAGTCAGTATTTATCAGTCCTCAACAAGCTCGTACTTACACTATTTACCCATTGTTGTATATATAACCAACATCAAAGAACCCGTACCACTTGAATATGTAGTTTTTTTTTTTGATACCAACTCCCCGTCCACTCCTGTCTCTTTTTGGTATTTTTGCTTCAATATGACATGCTATACGGGTGCTCAGTACTTATATGGTAAGGCCCTAAAACCTCATTGCAATGACTGCAACTTATGGCAGAGTGAGAAAGTTCAAGTAATAAAGGCAAGGCATGATCTTGATATTCTTTGTACGTCCATTCTTCCAACATGTTCCGATTTGTTGAAAATTTTGAGTCTTCTCCAGCTTTGAAAATGCGATTGTAGAAGATGACGACGATGATGCTTCTTCTGTATCGCCCATTACCTTATGAGCATCAGTTGCATCGGTATCTATTCCAAGAAACTCATAATTCACATGTTTAAGAGTTTTAGACCTTCGATATGGAGTTCCTTGAGCAATGGCAACTTTCCCAAAGGCGAAAACAAGTGCAGTTTTGGAGCCGAAGCTTCTTTAGACTGGTTAAAGAAACCATCCAACCAGGAACCCGTTGACCACCATACTTATCCTATTTATGTAAGTTTCCCCTAGTTGTGTTCCAATGGAGGTCGGAGAAGCGTCAATCACGTCCTGTTTCAATATGTTCAATATTTCAAATTCAACTTCCATATACCTCCGCTTGCCATATTTCAACGAAGCTGCCAATGAGCAGTCTATATGCCCCCAAAAAAAATTTACAAGATGTTGCTAGCTTTCAAGTTCGGCTTCCATAGCCTCACTTACATCTGCCCGGTTTAAGCCTTCTATCCTCGAAGATTATTCAAGTGTTTCAGATCACCAAGAGTACAAGACACATCCCTGGTTCCAATGAGAAAGTGGCTTAATGATCGAAGAGAGGTCAACTTTTCAATCCCTTTCAGTATTGTTTTCAGCCTGCTAGTGTGGATCAATATCCAGGATGTCTTAGTTTTTGAGGTACCCATACTTATGATGGTAGCTTTTCAATCACCACATTGATGACAAGAAACAAGCTTCAAAGTTTGAAGATTTATCAAACTGCAAACTGTTTCAGGTAACTTCTCTAACGGGTTATGTGACAAGTTAAAATGTAGCATTGTATTTGTGTACGATGGTCAGATGAGGGTAATGTCTCCCAACCCTTAAGTCCTGGTTTTGGTCTACTTTATTGCGAGTTCCCGTTTCCCATCAATTCACAGGCGACATCATGAACCATGTCGTGCATCTTAAACCTCAAAATGGTTCCATCATCCTTTTTCTTTCTGTATCTTGAAAAAGAGACCGCCTTATCAAACTATCCAAGTACCCACGACCCATTGTTTCCATTTTGTTGCTTTCATCCGAACAAAGACAGCCTTGGGAAATCCAGATTTGAATCAAGTTACGTGCGTTTATAACTGAACCTTTACGAAAGGTAGCACAGTAACAAAAATATTGTTTATGGCTGGTGGTAAGGAGTAGTAACTCAACAGCAACTGGAGCGATAGACTCACGCGTTCAACTTGCTATTCCATATATTGTCATTTAAAACATGCTCCTAATCCTGTTTGGTGTCTTTTAACATCATCACACTCCCCAGAGTCTTTGCAGCAAGAGGCAAACCCTTGCAATTATCTCGGATATCTCCCTCCCGATAACCTCCAAATCTTCATAAAACTCATGGCTCCTCCCTGAAAACGCACTTAAGCAGTTCTTTGTATCTTTAGTTGTTATGGTTGTCAAGTAGTGTATTTTTGTAACATATACTTCCACGTTTAACGCTTTTGGCAATCTGCAACTGAAGAAGCTTAAATGTATATGATGTATCCCATATCATCTTAGACTGTTATGTGTTGGCAACTCACTCCCGGGCCCTTTAAACCTCGTTAAAAACATACGTGAAACGATGTTTACAAAAAAGGCGTTGTATGTAAGAATAGTTGCAAACGATTTCAATATAAACTTAACACGATCGACTAGCGCCAAGAAAACATTTTACTCTTCTAAAACATATCTAAAGAGCCGAACCGATTTACTCTTTTCTACAGTTTCCACATATAAATGAAAGAAACAAAACAACGTAAACCAACAGCTCGGAAAAATGCTTTTCCGAGCTGTGTTTGTGTTTCTCATGTTATTGTTTTTTTAGTATTCTTTGAGCTTCATATATTGTATTTGTGCACACAGAGGCGGTACCAGAAAAACACATTCAAGAGGGGGCAAAAATTTTAATGAGGGTGCTAGGTCGGGTCATGTGATCAGTAACTCGACCTTTGTTGCTATAATGAAACTGATTTTACTTTGAATGAAAGTGAATTTTTTTTGTTTATGTTTGCATGCTAGAAACAAAACTAGAATTATTAACATCCAACATATTGAACAATGTCGCAACGCCTTTATAATTCCTCAATGGTGTGCTAATGGCTCAAGTAACAATAGGCTCTCTTATCGCCATGGTGAAAGGGAATATAAATTGTGTTTCTCATCAAAAAAAAAAAACTTTTACGAAATAATTTTTCTTGCTATGTTTGCAGGCAGTGCCTTATTATTCCACGGGGCCACTATCCATCTCTGATAGCAACCCCACCATTCATAAGTTCTACTAGTAAACATGATACTATCTCTCACTATTTTAATGTACCCGTTAAAAAAATGGTTTACGTAAGAATAATCGGTAATAATGCAGGTGGTAGCTGCAATGTGCTCAAAAGTCCCATATATAGCAAGGCAGTCATGAAAGCCACCGGTGGGCTTGCATTGACTTTTAAATAACTTCGGATGCATTGACATTTACAGATTCATTCAATTTATTATTAGTCAACAATGGTGTGGGTGCAGGCCAAGTTATATTTCATGTGAGTATCAAAATCAGTAATATAACATTAGAATTTATCATGATGATACATTACATATTGCAGAAGAAACTCATATTCAAACAGACACATCCATATAATTCCTCATAAGGGCAACGAGACGGAAGCCTATGGGCTTCTGAGGTACGTCAAAACAACTATTACTAAAGCAATATAAAAATGATTATTATAAACCCTTAGGAACCAAAAGGAGAGTGATCGTATGAGCAAAACTCTTCTTTTCACAGTTTATATTGTGTGAACTTCGGCAGATCTTGCAGCGGCATCCTCTGAAGTCAGACTAGTAAGTCTTGCAACTCATTGATAACATTAGACAGCAATTACCCTTTTTCTCCAGCTTATATCGGCATTTGTTTATATCATCACATATCTGTTAAGAGATAAAAATGGGGCAACGATTTCTCAAACAGTACTAACCCATCAGTGTCGGGTTATAACCTTTGTTTGAAGAAATCATTGCCCCATTTATTATCTCATAACAGATATGTTGATGAATAAACAAATGCCGAATAAGCTTGTAGAAAAAGGAAATTTGCTGTCTAATGTTATCAATGAGTTGCAAGACTTACCAGTCTGACTTCAGAGGATGCCGCTGCAAGATCTGCCGAAGTTCACACAATATAAACTGTGAAGAAGAGTTTTGCTCATACGATCACTCTCCTTTTGGTTCCTAAGGGTTTATAAAAATCATTTTATATGTGATATAGTAATAGTAGTATGACGTACCTCAGAAGCCCATAGGCAGTCTCGTGCCCTATGAGGAATTATATGGATGTGTCTGTTTGAATATGAGTTTCTTCTGCAATATGTAATGTATCATCATGATAAATTCTAATGTTATATTACTGATTTTGATACTCACATGAAATATAACTTGGCCTGCACCCACACCATTGTTGACTAATAATAAATTGAATGAATCTGTAAATGTCAATGCATCCGAAGTTATTTAAAAGTCAATGCAAGCCAACCGATGAAAATCACAAAATAAAGATCATAAAAGCATTACCTGAATCGGTGGCTTTCACGACTGCCTTGCTATATATGGGACTTTTGAGCACATTGCAGCTACCACCTGCATTATTACCGATTATTCTTACGTAAACCGTTTTTAAGGTACATAAAATAGTTAGATAGTATCATGTTTACTAGTAGAACTTATGAATGGTGGGGTTGCTATCAGAGATGGATAGTGGCCCCGTGGAATAATAAGGCACTGCCTGCAAACATAGCAAGAAAAATTATTTCGTAAAAGTTTTTTTTTTTTTTTTTGATGAGAAACACAATTTATATTCCCTTTCACCATGGCGATAAGAGAGCCTATTGTCACTTGAGCCATTAGCACACCATTGAGGAATTATAAAGGCGTTGCGACATTGTTCAATGTGTTCGGGAGTTACTAATTCCTAGTTTTGGTTCTCGCATGCAAACAATACACAAAAAAAATTCACTTTCATTCAAAGTAAAATCCCCATTTTCATTTATACAACAAAGGTCGAAAGTAACTGATCACATGGACCGACTCGCACCCTCATTAAAAATTTTGCCCCCTCTTGAATGTGTTTTTCTGGTACCGCCTCTGTGTGCACAAATACAATATATGAAGCTCAAAGAATACTAAAAAAACAATAACATGAGAAACACAAACACAGCTCGGAAAAGCATTTTTCCGAGCTGTTGGTTTACGTTGTTTTGTTTCTTTCATTTATATGTGGAAACTGTAGAAAAGAGTAAATCGGTTCGGCTCTTTAGATATGTTTTAGAAGAGTAAAATGTTTTCATGGCGCTAGTCGATCGTGTTAAGTTTATATTGAAATCGTTTGCAACTATTCTTACATACAACGCCTTTTTTGTAAACATCGTTTCACATATGTTTTTAACGAGGTTTAAAGGGCCCGGGAGTGAGTTGCCAACACATAACAGTCTAAGATGATATGGGATACATCATATACATTTAAGCTTCTTCAGTTGCAGATTGCCAAAAGCGTTAAACGTGGAAGTATATGTTACAAAAATACACTACTTGACAACCATAACAACTAAAGATACAAAGAACTGCTTAAGTGCGTTTTCAGGGAGGAGCCATGAGTTTTATGAAGATTTGGAGGTTATCGGGAGGGAGATATCCGAGATAATTGCAGGGGTTTGCCTCTTGCTGCAAAGACTCTGTGGAGTGTGATGATGTTAAAAGACACCAAACAGGATTAGGAGCATGTTTTAAATGACAATATATGGAATAGCAAGTTGAACGCGTGAGTCTATCGCTCCAGTTGCTGTTGAGTTACTACTCCTTACCACCAGCCATAAACAATATTTTTGTTACTGTGCTACCTTTCGTAAAGGTTCAGTTATAAACGCACGTAACTTGATTCAAATCTGGATTTCCCAAGGCTGTCTTTGTTCGGATGAAAGCAACAAAATGGAAACAATGGGTCGTGGGTACTTGGATAGTTTGATAAGGCGGTCTCTTTTTCAAGATACAGAAAGAAAAAGGATGATGGAACCATTTTGAGGTTTAAGATGCACGACATGGTTCATGATGTCGCCTGTGAATTGATGGGAAACGGGAACTCGCAATAAAGTAGACCAAAACCAGGACTTAAGGGTTGGGAGACATTACCCTCATCTGACCATCGTACACAAATACAATGCTACATTTTAACTTGTCACATAACCCGTTAGAGAAGTTACCTGAAACAGTTTGCAGTTTGATAGATCTTCAAACTTTGAAGCTTGTTTCTTGTCATCATATAGTGAAACTACCTCAAAGTATGGGTAACCTCAAAAAACTAAGACATCTTGATATTGATCACACTAGCAGGCTGAAAACAATACTGAAAGGGATTGAAAAGTTGACCTCTCTTCGATCATTAAGCCACTTTCTCATTGGAACCAGGGATGTGTCTTGTACTCTTGGTGATCTGAAACACTTGAATAATCTTCGAGGATAGAAGGCTTAAACCGGGCAGATGTAAGTGAGGCTATGGAAGCCGAACTTGAAAGCTAGCAACATCTTGTAAATTTGCATATAGACTGCTCATTGGCATGCTTCGACTTGAAATATGCAAGCGGAGGTGATATGGAAGCTGAATTTGAAATATAGAACATCTTGCAACAGACGTGATTGACGCCCGACCTCCATTTGAACACAAACTTGGTTACTTTACAAATAGATAAGTATGGTGGTCAACGGGTTCCTGGTTGGATGGTTTCTTTAACCAGTCTAAAGAAGCTTCGGCTCCAAAACTGCACTTGTTTTCGCCTTTGGGAAAGTTGCCATTGCTCAAGGAACTCCATATCGAAGGTCTAAAACTCTTAAACATGTGAATTATGAGTTTCTTGGAATAGATACCGATGCAACTGATGCTCATAAGGTAATGGGCGATACAGAAGAAGCATCATCGTCGTCATCTTCTACAATCGCATTTCCAAAGCTGGAGAAGCTCAAATTTTCACAAACGGAACAGTTGGAAGAATGGAACGCTACAAAGAATATCAAGATCATGCCTTGCCTTTATTACTTGAAACTTTCACACTGCAATAAGTTGCAGTCATTGCAATTTAATTTATAGGAAAAAAAAGAGGTTTAGCTTACCATATAAGAAACTGAGCACCCGTAAGCATGTCATATTGAAGCAAAAATACCAAAAAGAGACAGGAGTGGACGGGGAGATGGTATCACGTACATATCTCAAGTGTACGGGTTCTTTGATGCTTGGTTATATATACAACAATGGTAAAAGTGTAAGTACGAGCTTGATGAGACTGATAAACTACTGACTATTCTGATACTTAAACTCAACTGGAAAGTCTACAAGAGTGGCTCGATTGAAAATTCTTTCGTACCATGTAACCTCATTGAAAAATTCTTGAAGGTTGAACCGCTAGGCCTTTGTATTTTTAAACAAAACGACCTCAAGTGTTGTAATACTAAAAGAAGTACGAGATTATACGAGTCTAAATGCTCAAGATGTCGAAACGTATTATATCCAAAATGATGAAGATACAATACAATTAGTTCCTACTATTGGTATGAAGTTTGATACGGAAGCAAACCTTGATGATTATTTCAAAGCATACTATTGTTTCAAAGCAAACCTTCAGAACTACTATGACTTTTTAATGATGTCTCTTCTTTCTCGAGTTATTGTATCAGTTTCTCGGTCCATCTTTTTTCTCGAGTTCTTGTATGATGTTTGATATACAGAAGCAAAACTTGATGATTATTTCAAAGCATACACATACAAAGTTGGATTTGGAGTTCGAAGACCAAGTGTAAGAAATGGATTTGATAGAACAAAACTTTGGTTCCTTTATAAACACAACAAACAGGACAAGTATGTCAGTCCGTCCGGAAG
>BQNB010096589.1:3155-25587 GCA_026074375.1 Tanacetum coccineum
ATAGTTTGTTACATTTAATATTTAAACCTTATATTCAATTTTAGCTTATTAGGCTCTTTAGCTTATTTACAGCTTATTCCAATAAGTTGTTGGACTCATTTCATTTGTTTTTGCATTTCATTTGTATTTCATTTGTAGAAATAGAATCCAAAATCATTTGTATTTACAGCTTGCCTTTACTTGTTTTTGCATTTCATTTGTTTTTGCATTTCATTTGTATTTACAGCTTGCCTTTACTTGTTTTTGCATTTCATTTGTAGAAATAAAATCCAAAATCAAATCTTCGATTATTCAAATCACGCGATCACGAACTTAACCTCGATTTTCAATTCACGCCTCGTTGGGACCACGACCCGGGAAGGTTTTGAATTTTACTTTGGTTAAAAGTAAATTTTCTGAAAAACCTTTTCACTTTCCTCACTCTTACTATTATTTGATACTTTAGTTATATATTATATATATGTATTAAGCAATTGTTATATATATATATATATATATATATATATATATATATATATACACACACATATACGTATAATTAAAGTGTTATCAAATTTTTGGCGCCGCTGTCGGGGAAGCTGTGAAACGATTATTGTGTTTACGTTTGAAGATTAGTGTTTGAAGACCCTTCCCAGTGAAGTTATCGCTTTCATTTGTGAATATTTTCTTATATTTTTAAGTAATCAAAAATACCAATTTTTTTTTGAAAAACCAACAAAACAACCGTTGTGTCACTTGTGAAATTGGCTCACCTTTAGATTTACAAACTATAAAAGATGTTTAAGGAGGGTTGATCCTATGAACTTCGACTCGAAAGAAGAAGGTTTTTAATACGTTTCGCGCTTACCCGCTCCTCCGCTTCTTTGTGCGTTTTTCTAGAGAGCTACCGTGAACTTTTGACTATCGGAACCAAAAATATTCTCCATACCCTCTTATCCGTTTAATTCTTTCTCTTAGCCATTTCTATTGTTTAATTCTTATGACGTCACTCGACTATTGTTGTATCTGTAAAGGTTGGATGAGTAATGATCGGGTATTTTGTCTACCATGTACGTGTGAGCGGTGTAGAAGAAATTATACGAACAGATTTTGTTCTATATGTTGTTTTGAATCGGGAAATGCATTCATCAATGATCTAATTACAAACTCTTTTGATGATCTTTCGAATTCTTCTGACCACCCTCCACAACCTCAAACTCACTCTTTTGGTGATCCACCACAAGTTCCGTTCATCTCTAATCCGGACCCGTATTACAATCAAAACTTTGACAATAATTTTCCACAAAATTCACCAAGTTTTCTACAACAATATCTTTGTTGTACTCGATGTAGGAGTCCTCATGAGACTTTTCAATGTCAACAATTGATATTCTATGAGCCAGAAACTTGCTACAATCAAAACTTTGATGATACTGTTTCACAAAATTCACCTAATTTTCTACAACAAATTCTTTGTTGTGAAAATTGCGGAGGTCCTCATGAGAGTTATCAGTGTCAACCGATGAATCAAAATTATTATGATCCTAATCTTTGCTATAATTCTAATTCTTCCGGTTTTGACCAATATCAACCCCCACAATATTCCGTCACTCATCAACCTCTTCATATAAAAAGTATGTCGGATTTGCTTCTTGAAGAGAAATTTTCTCAAGCCTTGCAAGCTCTTTGTGAAAAGTTAAATAAAAACATTCAAGAAAAGCAGGAAGAAAAGAATGTTGCAGAAGAGCAAGCATCTAAAGTTAGTTCTCAATATTGGAAGCCTCCTATTTACTACGATGATGATGACGATGACGATGAACGTTTTATTCCTTTGAGAGATATTATTTCTAAACGTCCTCTGTCATTTGCAATCGCACTCGACTTTCCGATTACGGACTCTCTCATAATGGAGGATGAGCATCTTAACACTATTCCGGAAACGAAATCGGACGAAGAAAATGAGTCTAGTGTTAAGGACCTTAACCTAACCCCAAGTGAGTCTGAGGATTTGTCCGTGGATTTAACCGATTATGAAAGTGAGTGTGATATGCCCGTTTGTGATGATTCTTCTTATAAGAATGAGGGTTTTGATGATATCGTTTCTATTCCATCGGGAAAAGAAATTGATCAATTAGATGCCATACCCGATTCAGTACAATCTTTGCTTAATTGTGCTAATTCGATAATTTTTCTTATCGAGGAGTTCGTCGGTGAACTCGCTCCCATCGATCCAATTCCACCGAGAATTGCTGAAGCCGATTTTGATCCGAAAGAAGATATTCGTCTAATTAAAAAATTGTTGAATGATGATTCATCTCCGAGAAGAACTTAATTCTGAGATTCCTGATGCTATTATCGAATCTTTCTCCCCATCTCCTATCCCCGTCGAGGATAGTGACTCTCTTATGGAGGAAATCGATATATTTCTTGCTCCGGGTGACTCGATACCACCAGGTATTGTGAATGACGACTATGACTCGGAGGGGGACGTTCTTTTTCTTGAAGAATTACTTAACAATGATTCTGTTTCCCTTCCTGAGTATGAATCTGTTAGTGCAAATATTACGATATTTAATCTATACGATCTCTTTATGTTTTGGTGATAACAAACATGTAACCTGTAATACATAACGTAAAGTACGCAAGTTACTCGTAATCATAAATCATCAATGCATACATATCAACAACACTCTATGTCTCAAGTCTGCATCAACACCGACATTTGTTTGCACCCGATGTAAATCACATAAGGTATGTACAAACAAATTAAACTTGTAGGATGATCAAAGAAAAAAAATTCTTAACCATTACATTTCTACAAAAGTATTTTTCACAAAAATAAATAAACACAAAATACTTTTTAATAAAAGAAATATTTTATTTAAATATAAAATTTGAAATCTGGTTTTCCCCCAAAATGGAAGCTTCTATACCAGATACAACCTTCCCTACAAAAAGACAAAAAATGGAGCGGAGTCTAGGCGGCGGCCCCCTTATAGGCCTGGCGGCCCCCTTATATATAAGGGACCGCCGGGACCGCCGTTGCCAGACTGTCAGCTTTCAGCTCCTATAAATAGTGGGTCATCTCCAACTGATTTCATAACCCTTTTGCACGAATTTCTCTTAGTTCTTTCTCTCTTTAGATCTCACTAAATCTCTCTAAATCTTTGATCATTTAACTTGTTTAATCTTGTTTAAATGTGATCCAATCTTCTACTCTTTCCTTCTTCCCTCAAGTGCAAGAGAAGAACTTCGGTCATCTTCAAGATCTGAAGTTATGTAGTCTAGTTAGTCTATTTGTAACATTTGTTACATATAGATCGAGTCAATGTCTTCCAATCTTTAGTAGTGTGTAGATCCAAATGATGTATATATTTGGATGGGTTGATTGTGGGTTGGTTAGTATTTTAGGCCTTAAAATACATTGGTGAAGTGGTAGATTGGTTCTAGCTAAGATTAGGACTCGACATTTAGCTTAGTGTCGGAAAATAATGTAAGCGACGCGGTTTATGTATTTAGGCCATAAAACACAAGGTTTGTTATGTTGGGCCATAAAACATAACGGGTTTGGTTGTACCCGAAGAAGGACTCGACATCTAGCTTAGTGTCGGAAAATAATGTAAGCATTAGTATAAGGTTTTCTTCGCCGAAAGGGAGCTTGTTGATTAGTGAAGTAACTCTCGAGTTGGATACTCGAGGAGTGGAGTAGGTCGAAGAGGAGCTTCGTGACCGAACCACTATAAATCATCGTGTCGGTTTGCATTTTCTTTTACCTTTCTCTTTACTTATGTCTTTACATTTATCGCTTTACTTTTACACTTGCATTGTGCTTATGATTGTGTGAATTATTGTGTATGTTGTGTTAGTCATGGTTGTGTAGCTCTTTGTAGTAAACATTGTGAGTGTGGATATATTGGTAGAATATGCGCTTGTAATTGTAAATCCATTATCGACACTTCTCATATTGCGTCAAACTTGATTGGTGATTTGATACAAATGATCTAGTCCAAAAACCTCTTCTGGAGGCGGTCCCTTTAAATAGGGCGGTGTCCTGATGTACTAGGAGCCCCCATATATTTATGGGACGCCGGCAGAGAGTAATATAATCTTTGATCTTAATTTTTTTTCAAGGAAACGTATTCACCCCCCCCCTCCCTCTACAGTTTCAACAACAACTTTGTCAAATGCATTGCAAGGTAAATTACTTAAATATTTCGGACAAAACATCCAAGTACTCAATCCTACTTTGACGTACATTTTAATCATGTTATTCTAATATTAGGAACACATATATTGGACATGTAGACTCAATATAACATCATTATCATAAGTGTGTGTTATGAACCGATATACTCTTTTCGTCTTGGAAAAGGACGAAACTATTTTCATATCAACATAGTATGATTGAGTATGTAGATTCAAGATGATATCTATTGTTATGGTTTTGATATAATCTTGAAGCTAGATAAATATTGACTCCGACTTCATATCCAAACTCAAAACTTGGCAATTAGATTCGAAAAATGATATCAATCATAATTTGAATAATGAGTCGACGCATATTCGAAGTCTTTCTTGACCCTCACAAACACTCTTTTAAAAGAAAATAAATAAAGATTTTTCTAATGTGTTCCATTAAGCCTAAGACTGGTCTTAAGTGTGTGATCATTTAAAATGATAAGTTTATTTGTTTCTTTAGAATTGTCATCTGTTTTATATGTGAGAAAAACTTATTAATTATTGTGCACAATATGCATAGTTTTTGACTTTTAAAGAGTACAAAAATTATTTTAGTCATTTTTAAGCATTACGAATCATTTTCGAAACTATTACATGTTTATATATTATTTTTAAGCTTTTGACTAGAGTGAATGTTTCCATTTCAAGTCAATGTTAATGTGAAAATTTATGGGAAGATAAAACTACAAAATGAAAGTATTTTCTTACAAAGAAACTTAAGCTTTCAAATTTAGAATTTAAAACAAATCATATGTTTATTTTAATCCAAATATTTATTAGTTGTGATTCTGAATTAGACTAATGCAAGCACAAACTAAGTTCAAAACATATTTTTTTTCTTACATATACTAATATGTTATTATAATTTTTTCTCTTGTTTAGACAACCTATGTTTAAGCAAGATAATAGGATGACATGATCTAAAGACCTTGTTCAGACTTTGATAAAATGAAACTGTTAAATATATAGTGGCGACACATTGTATCACTTGAACTAGTAACACGATAATCGTGCAAGACAATATTTATCAAAAGGTTTAACAAACTAGCTTAGCTCTCAATCCTAAGTGGGTTACCACATATAGTAATATTTACAAGATGTTGATATAACATTTATAAACATAGTGATCTATGCCTATATAATGCAATGTAAAAGCCATTTCACAACTTAGTACAAAAGATCTACCATAAAATCAATTGAGGCATAAACATGAAAACTAATAAATAACACACACAATGAATTTATGCTATTTAACAAAGAAGCTTAACTACAAATGCAATAAGCACATAAAATATTGATTAACAATATTAATATGCAAAGTAGAACAAATAATCCTTTTGCATAACACACAAAAATACTATACTTTGTTTTGTGTCTAAAATATAGCAATATATACGTAGCTTGATTTTATTTATAAATAAAGTAGTTTCCTCCCCATTATTAAATTTGAAAAAGACATTTACTTTCCAATGAAAAAATACATCAACTTTCAAAGGGATATCAACTAGAAGTGCCCGACTCGAAAGGAAAAGTCAAAATAAACTTTTTTGCGCTTAAAACAAAATCAAAATTTTAGACACTCGGTGACATTTTGATTATTTGACTAATTTAAAATTTGAGTTAAGACTTGAGACCCATTCCATTGAAAAGTACATTCAAAATCCTTCACACCTGGTTTATGAATCATCGAAAACCGACGCACGATTGATTTTCTATGAAATTTTGAATTTGGCCAAAATATGAAAATGCCACCGACGGATCTTCATGGACGGATCCAGTTTTGGTGGATCCGTCGATCCGTAGAGAGGTGAATTTGGGGCAGAAAGTTTTTATCCGATATTAGTCACATGAATCCCTTCATTTGGGATTTGTAAGATGACCTTTAAGCTATTATAACACATTATATATAACACCAAAAATTTGAAGTACTAAACAAAGAACTTTTCATATTCTGCGCCGCTTGATAGGAAATTTGATTCATGGACCGTACTTTATTTTAAAAACCATTTGTTTTGAACATTAGAGCGACCTGGCTCTGGTACCAATTGTGAAATCATAAAGGGGGGGGGGGGTGAATACGTTTCCATTAAAAACTTCAATTTTTTTATCAAAGAACCAATCAAGTATGACGTAATATGATAAGTGTCTCTAATAGATCTACAACAATAAAGATAGTCAAGAGCATAAAACTAAGCATGTCACCACAACACATTATATAACACAAACATAGACGCAATGCAAAAATAAATGTAAAGCGATAGATGCAAACATAAATGTAAAGGGATAAGTAAAAGAAAGCGCAAACCTCCTTTTAGGCAACTTGAGAATTACTTCACTAGATCAACAAGCTCCTTTTAGGTAGAGAAAACCATACAACGCCACTTACATTTTATCCGTTACTAAGTTAAATACCGAGTCTTACTTCGAGGTAGAACCAACCTAACGTCGCTTATACTTTTTCTGGTACAAAGCTAAATACCGAGTCCTCTTCGGGTACAACCAAACCCGTTATGTTTTATAACCCAACATAACAAACCTTGTGTTTTATGGCCTAAACACATGAACCAACTAACATCTAGTTTGTTGTATAATGAATGATACACAAAAGTGTATAATGATTATCCAAGACATAAGTGTTAGTTGGATGTAAAAGCCTAATCTAAACATCAAGATCACTAAGCATGATGTTGTTGATGAAGATGACGAGTCTCTTTTCTTGTTGTGATTGATCTTCATATATGTAGTAGTGGTAGATGAGGATGACAATATCTCTAAGCTTGCTTGAATGGATGATCATGTAAAAACATGCTTGCAACAAATGAAAGTTAGAAGCATTACGATCAAGGGTTAGTGGGGTTTTAAAGACATGATTAATTGTGTTTTTACATTGTAAAAACTTGATTATAATGATCCCTAAATGTGTGAAAATATGTAGGAGAATGGTTGTGAAAGGAGATACTCACAAATTATGCAAATGGGTGGTATTTATAGAAAAACCAAATCTCGTCGTTTTTTTGAAAACCCACAGATCCAGGTATATGGTGGATCCGTCTTTGTATTTGGTAGATCTGTGTGTATGCAGTTTTAAAAAAACTAGTTGTTATTTTATCTTTTGTGGTTAACCAAATATCATTACAAAATCTCCTAATTGTACTTTAATATTACATTAAGTACATGTCTTAGAAGCAAAATCTTTATTAACACTAATATGAAAAGATTTGATAGATTTGAAAAGATTTATCTAGATATGGTAAGATTGTTTCAAAAAATGGTTAATCATATTTTGTCTTATTTACTAATGCAACTAGTTAATTCTTAAGTATGTTTTTACTTGAAAGCATTTATTTATTGGATATGTAAATAAACTTACATGGGTTTATGAAAATGATTAAACTACTATGCATGACAAAATGAGTTTTGCTAGTTTATAAAAACGTGTTCATACTGTGTATGAAAATGCAAAATGAGGTTCGAAAAGAATGATTGACCTTGAAAATATTTTAGTGGCTCTAAAAAGTATTTTAATCATTCTCAATGGTTTGTTAAATGGGTTGATCATAATGCAACATAACAAACATATTCGTACCTTTTGTTGAAACATGAGTGGACTCGAGACGTCGAGAGGTGTTGATGAATGTATGCGTTAATGACTTGTGGTCACGAGTAACTTACGCATTTTACGTTATGTATTACAAGTTACTTGTTTGTCATTATTAAAACCAAAGAACTTGTTTGGTTTAAATATCGTAATATTTGCACTAACAATTTCTAAATTACCAGATTCGGTGATTGTTACTTTAGATTCGGTATTAAAACGTTTACCGGATTAAGGGCTTTACATTTTGTGAATTCGGTATTTTCTTCATTTACCGGATCCGGTCATTACCCTAAACCCTAAACCCTAAACCCTAAACCCTAAACCCTAAACCCTACTGTTTGAGAATTCGGTAATTAGGATTTGGTACCGGGTTGATCCGGTGGTCGAATCGGTAATTCGATGATTCGACCGAGTCGATAAGAGATCCGGTTTTTGAAACATTAGGATGAAGGGTAACTTAGGAATTTTAAGTGGAAGAACAACACACAAACCAAGATGGTAAAAGAAGCCAATAATTGAAATGGGCCGGGTTGGTTGGTAGCTTCTAATTCTTTTATTTTTTTCAAAATGTAAAAAAACACCGACGAAATGGTTGATTGGTGAAGCGGCTTGCAATGCCATCTAAGCATTTCCCTTCTATGAGACAACGTCCATTAAATGGGGCCTAATTACATTTTTGATTATTCTATTGGGCTTATTTATGTTTCATAATTTAATTGAGTTATTATAAGCAATGTTTTGTAAACCGGATCTCTAATTGATTCGGTCGAGTTATCGGGTTACCGGTTCAACCGGTTCGACCGCCGAATCAACTCGGTTTAAAAAAAAATTTGCAATGAAATAAAATAAAGAAAGTCACGAAATAGATGATGAAACAATAAGACGCACTTTGTGAATCCAACTTTTAATTGCAAATAAGGATATCCAAAATCAACCTCGAATCACATGTCCATCGTAGACCGAATCTCTAGCCATTTTGTCATGATAAGTGAATCTTTTCAGGATCGTTTTGGGATTAAGTGTTGTTGTTTGTGTGGTGTGTTGTTATGGTTGATTGTGGTGTTTGATTGTTGTGGAATTGGTGTTTTTAAGTCCTTGTGATGGTTTAGGTTAATGGTTTGTTAAGGTTTAACTTGTGTCGTTAAAAGTCCATGGAAACGAGATTTGTTAATGTGAAAAGTTAAGCAAACCGCCTCCAATAGTAAGCCAAACCGCCACCAAAAAGGTAAGCAAACCGCCTCCCTTCTGTGTACCAAACCTAAATACCGCCACCAAAGATCAAAGCAAACGCCGCCTTGTTTGTGCCCAAACCGCCACATATTACACTCAAACCAGCCACTAGTTTGATATCAAATCGCCGCCTATATTAGACCAAACCGCTACCTAATTATAATAATCAAACCGCCGTTGTCTTTAACCAACCCGCCGCCTGTAGTTAATATCAAACCGCCGTCTAAGGCAAACCGCCGCAAAGGGAAAACCGCCACATAGAAAATTGTCAACCCGCCGTGGATTTTAAATTTGGGCAGAGTAACATTTCTTTTAGCTCATAAAATAATCAACCCGCCGTGTACCTAATCAAACCGCCGCGAAACTTGGCAAACCGCCGCCAAGAAATATGGCAAACCGCCACCATAATTGGACAAACCGTCGGTAATATTTTGATTATTTTAAGCAACCCGCCTTTGACTTGGTTAAACCGCCGGCTACTTTTCCTTAAAACACGAATCTTGTCCCCTACTTTTTGATCAAACCCGCCAATCCTTAATAATTATTAGTAATGCAAACCGCCACGAAGAACTCAAGAACGAATTAAGCACTAGCAATCCAAATAAGCTTTTTAGCTTCTCAAATAAGCAATAAGGGCTTAATACTAAGTGGTTAGAAGAGTATAAAACACGAAATAACAACCATATCTTCGTGAATCATAAAAAACGAACCAACCCACCACTTAGAACACATAAATAAACCAACCCTTTTAAGCGTATGAATCGAACTAGATGCTGAGTAATCCATGGATTTTGGTAGCAATCTAAAACCTGGTTTAACTTGTTAATTCGAGAAGAGAAACAAGATTAACAACTAACTAAGCCCAAATTTTTGAGCCGTGGGCTTTTTCCACAAAAAAAGCCACGAATATTTGAGCTTTTTCACCACATAATCAGTAGATTAACAACACGGATTCCCCCTATGCTCTGATACCAAATGTTAACATAAAATTCACCTTTAGAACAACGGATCCGGAGGCTTGGTAAAGTGAAAAAGATATGTATTCATTATATTAGAGAGAAAAGGAAAATGAGATGAGAAGTTATGTGTGTTGTTGAGAGAAAACACACACACACTTTTACAAGTGTGAACTTCTACCCCTCCATGGAAGTATGGAGGAGGTATTTATAGTCCCGGGCTTGACTAGCTAAACTAACCCGACACGACTGTAAATGATAAATGTAATTCTGGATTAGTCACCATATTTTAGGGCTAACAGGCCCTCTATGAAAAGATAATACAAATTTTATCTTTGCTACACTTCATTAGGAAAATATAGGAATTCTATTTTGTCTAACATGAGAATGACTACTAGAGAATCTATAGCACTAGAAATTCAATTTGACCTAGACGGTTAAATTGCTTCCAAGAGTGAAGTTGGGTTCGTGGTATAACCCGTAAAAATGGTCGTATTTAGCCTAAATTGAGCACCACTAGTGTAGTCTCATATTCATTCCTTAATTTGACTAAATGACTCCTCCTAAATATGCCTAATGATAGTCTACATCGATAAACTTTGTATCTCATTAGGAATGCACACTAAGCAAATAGTTATTAGGTTTCTTCTTAGTGAATCTAGACTACTTGCATCTCAAATATGTGCTTTGAAGTTTCATGATGATAACGTGCTCTCATGTACAGTCAATTATAATTCTTTCATGCTTATCTTAAAGCTCAATGTTTATTTGCTTAACTATTGAATGCATGTCTGTTGTAAAAAAGTTTGCCTTTTTCTAGCAATTTAGATAAAATATTCCTTAGTTTATCTAATTAACACCCGCTCCTAAGTGTTAAATGTTAACATGTTTTACATGATGTTGCATTTGAAAATTATCACATTCTGTAATGCTTCATTGTACATAACTTACGTGGTAATTGTGCACCTACACTATGTTAGTTTAGTGTATGACAATTAATATGTTAAATGTCAGATATAGTCGTACACATTATCCTTGTTATTGATTATTGTGTTGATGCATGCTTAGATAAACTTTGCATATTATTTCCATATAACCTTATGCATCTAGTATAGTATATATATATATAATATATAGATATAATAATATTATATATATAGTATATATATTAATTCATCACACTATAATATTTTCCTTCCGCCCGGCGTCACAAATCTAAAAATCAAAAGTGTCCTAGAATGTCCTAAAATCTCCTTGAGTCTTTCAGTTACACCTCTCCCTTTACATCATCTCCATCTTCATAAATCATCCACTCTTTCATCAAGAAAAGGTTAGATACTAATCTAACGCTCCTCCAAGTAGGGTTAGACAACTTGAAATATTGCATCCGAAATATTCAAGGTATCTTTTATCCATGCAATCGCAAATGTTAAAGGTCATATCCAAAAATTCATATTCAAGCCGTTTAACAACATAAGTTAAAACGCTCTTCTTTCTATTCGACGAAAACATTCTTTCTCTTCGATGAAAGCATTCTTTCTCTTCGACGAAAACACTCTATCTCTTCGACGAAACATTCTTTCTCTTTGACAAAAACATTCTTTCTTTTTGACGAAAACATTCTTTCTCTTCTACATAACATTCTTTCTCTTCGACGAAAACATTATTTTCTCTTCAAAGAAAACATTCTTTCTCTTTGATGAAAACACTCTTTATCTTTCGATCAAAGCTCTTCCTTCTCACTCAACCACGCCTCTACAACCATAAAGATGGCTAATCTCTTTCCTCTATTATTTCTTCTTCTAACTACCAAACCTTTAAAGATAACTTTATACCTCGTCAGATGATCTGTTTTTATGAACATTCACAATACTTCGAGAAGACACCATCCATCTTGACATTGTCAAACTCGTCCTCTTTATCTTATTGTTTCTTATTATTATTATTATTATTATTATTATTATTATTATTTCGCGTACGAAACACACCGAAGATACGTCACCATTTCCTTCGGGACAATGTCCAAAAGGAAACATCTCCATCGAAAAGGTTGTGTCTGAAGATAACATCGCCGACAATCTTTCTTTACCCCTCAAGCGTGAGTCGTTAAATTATATTCGTCAAGGTTTAGGAATGATGGAACACATTCCATAAATCGTTCTCTTCTTTTCTTCTAGTTTCGATTCTAATAATCCGTGTTCCATACGTTCGGTGAAAACTTAACTATATCAATCTGAAGGACTTTAAGTATTTTTAATTAGCAAAATGCAAATTAAAAGGTCACTCTTTTTGAAAAATTCGTCAATTTCCCTAAACATCCCTCCTGTTGGTGGTCCGGCGGCCCCCAGATCTATTCTGGCGGCCCCCAGATATATCTGGGACCGCCGGCAGCAGCTTGTAATACCATTCATTTTTTTAACCTAACACTTCCTCTCTTCTGCTACGAGTTGACGTCTACTCCACACCCAAACCTATACCCAATGTCTCTCTATAGATCAATGGGTCATCCTCACATCCTAACACTCACAAGCATCATTGCTTATGTTGTTAGTAGTCAAGTGAATTTCATAATGAAATGCGTCTCATTCTCAAATACAATCCTTATAATCGTCATAACTCTCAAATTCTCCTTCACTGATCTTGGTCCTCACGTTCTCGTAAACTCTTTTCTCACCTCGCATGGTCTGTTCACTTCTAAACGTTCTCTCTTTCTAATAATCCTTCTCACTTCGGATAGGTGCTCTCTAATAGTCCTTTTTTACTTTCGACTTTTCTTCTCACTTTTAAACGTTCTTTTTCACTTCTAATATGTCTTGTCTCCTCTAACGTTTCCTCTCACGTCTAAACATTTCTTCTCTTTTAATAGTCTTGTTACTATTAAAATTCCTCCTATATCTCTCCTAACTTATTATTTCATCCGAAATATTTAAGTAGTGTGGCGAAATGCAAATGTCACTCCTTCGCTAAACTTGCCACTTTCTAGAAAGTGAAGAACATAAAGAAGATATTCAATCTTCAAGTGTTATTGAGTCACCACATTGTTGAGTCTCTCATTATTCTTCCACCATGAAAGAACTACCTCATTTCACATCCCACCTTTGTTCCTCAACATTGTCAACCAACAAAACACCAAACAAACCTTTGAATTCCCAATCATCCACTTTTGTCTCGATAGGATCATATGCACATCAATTGTTAGTGCAAATGATATATCAATATTTTCTATCAACCTCTCGTCAACACGTTCCTTCTTTAGTATCGCTCATCCTTTCCCACTTTTCGGCTCTATGGAATCATTTTCATTCACATCCAAGAGCACATCGTCTTTAGCCCTACGTCTTATTTTGTCTTTTTTAGGTCTTTTTAAGTTATATTTATTTATTATAGATATATATATATATATATATATATATATATATATATATAAAATATATATATACATATTTTGCCAAGATATTAAGTGTCATTCGTCTACTTTTAAAAGGTCATTCTCATAAGAATAGATTTTATGCATGATAGCTTATATGTAGTTTGTCTAGTTTCCAAAAGCTTAGTTTCTGTCATGGCTTATTGTGCAAACTAGCTTATCTAGTTTTTGAGCTTATCTTGTTAGTTCCTGAGTTTGCTCTTTTGATCATTAAATTTAGAGATCTGTTAGTGTTCTTAGTAAAGTTAGCTTATTAAATTTAGCTTCTACACATCATAAGCTTTCTAGGACATCTTTTAGTTTTGAAAATGGTGCTTAAATAAGAACTTTGTGCTTAATTTAGTGTAGAATAGTTTTTGTTTTTAATCTCAAAACACAAGTTTCTGTAACAGCTTATTAGATAAGCTTTTATCTGCTTATTTTTTGAGTTTTAGACTTAAGTTGCTTTATTAAAGTTGCTAAAAAAGCTTAATCTATAACTTTTGTTCTTTAAGTTTTTCATAAAAACAAAAAAAAGGGAAGTGAAAGTCGGGGGTGAGCAAGACTCGAACCCCCGACCTCAACACCTCAACCTTTTATAAACACACACACACTCACTCCTTACCGCTGTGCCCTTGGGTCTTTTTCATAAGACTCTTGCACCTTTAATCCTTTATATTCATTTTAGCATTTTAAGCTTATAAGCTGTTAAAGCTTATTTTATAAGCTGTGACATCGGGCTTATTTTTCCTAGGATTTAAATAGTTTAAGCTATTTTCTGTTATTTTTCTAGAATTTTTAGAGTTCATTTAGTATTTTTAATCTTTTATTTTCATCAAAAACTTTAAAAAAATCATAAAAAAGAAAAATAATCAAAAAAATATAAATCTTTTTTATAAAGTTTCTTTTAATCATTAAATTCGTAGAAAATAGTTGACTCTCGTAAAGGTTTATTTTGAGCATTTTAGTTTTTTAGGAGCTTCGGTTTTCGATTCCTGTTATTCGTTTTTTGTGAGTCTTACAAATTTTAGCGTTAAGTTTTCAAAGTTTGCATATCCCTTATTTGTACTCATAGAATAAGATTAAAATCCAATTCAGATATAGGTGATAATTAGGGTTGATTTTGTCGTTCCATTTTTTCGTCGCGTGTTTAGTTAATTTACGTACATTTAATTGTTTTAATTGTTTTTAGTCGTAAAAATCAAATCAAAAAGTGAAAATCAATCATAACATTGTCAAACTAATCGAGGGTATCATCACAATGTCTTTGGATACACCCTGTAATCACTTACCGTTAATAAACGTGTTATATTATATATTTTTGTGTTTAAACTGCATTTAATCTTTGTCCTCAAGGATTATTTGTATATTTCTATAAATACTTTGATATATTATATATACATAAAATTGCTACGATCAATTTTTGGCGCCGCTGCCGGGGAAGTGTGTTAAGATTATCTCGTTTGGTTTGTTGATCGAGTTTTGGAGAACCTTCGTTTTCGATAGTTACGCTTTTATTTTAAGAAAATAAAAATAGTAAAATAATAATAAAATAAAAAAAAGTAAAAAATATTTTTCTTTCTTTTAGTATAAATAGAAAGTTTACAAAACAAAAATACAAAAATATTTTCTTCTTCAATTTAAAAAAGTTACAAAGTTGGTAAAAGAACACCAACAAATAATACCTTCAATTGAGGTATTATCCATAATAAGTTCCCAACTCGAATCAAAGATTTAAAAACTTATCATTTGTGTCACTTACGAGATACGGCTCACCTTAAAAAGTAAAATTTTTAAGAGCTACCGTGAAGTAAGTTTGATTATTTGGTTCAAGTATCTTTCCGCGTTGTCCGGTCAAAATAAAGGTGAATAAACTGTTAGAAATACCCAAAATATTTTCTTATTATTTTCTATTATTCTTTTTCAATAGTGGCATGCGCACTAGACGTCTAATTTATCCAATTCCAAACGTCACAATTCCACGACCTCCGGAGAAGACAAGGTTTCTAACATAGTAGAACCCGAGATCAACTATTGTTACACCAATGGCAGAACGTACCATGGAGGGAGTACTGACCGTGCTCCACGGAAGGTACGGAGAAGCTATTGTTTTACAAAATCAATGCAGATCATTATTGAGATTAAGATGAAATTTGGCTTACAGTTGGTTTAAAGCTAACCCGTTTTACGGTCGTGAAAAACGATAACCGCATGCCTCATATTAATACAGTGTTTCAAAAAGATTACCTCACTTTTACATTTAGAAATGTGCCTAACGATGTGAGTAAGCTTATGATGTTTTCCATATTCCTCCGAGGGAGCCGCTAAATACTTGGTACGAGGAGAACCATGCCAATTCAATCCTTGACTGGGAGATCTCGTTACAAGTTCGTTTAACACAATTTTTCCCGTCCTTCAAAAACCACTCACTTAAAGAATTGAAATTTCTCGTGATACACAAAAATTCAAGGAAACTTTTAGTGAAGCTTGGAACGATTTAAGGAGTTGCTTAGAGCATAGCCCCACACGGATTTACGGAGTTAACTCAAGTTGATACCTTTTACAATGGTTTAATAAACGACAATGAACAAGACTCCGTAATGCGCGTGCGGGTGGAAATCTTTGAGTAAAAACGACTAAGAGCTTTAAACAAATTGAGAACAAATCAAAAGTACGTTATTCACTGGAAATAAACCAAATGATTCTAGGATGAAATGCTACTTTAGTAAAACGGATGAGAGAATTGATAAGCTTGTGGATCAACTTTCGACCTTAGTCGAAAATTGTTTCTAAAAAAGTTGTCACTCCCGCTCCGGTTAAAGCGTTGAGAATCTGTTGTTCCTTTTGTGGTGGTGCTCATTCTTGGGTATAATGTCCGACACCGACAACATTCAAGCAAGTGTTTGTTGCGACTAGTTGACGGTATCGTAACAATCAAGTTCACCCTCCAGTCCGTGTTAGAATTCTAAAAAAAATTTTTTGGCACCACCAGGTTTTGCTACCGTGCAAAACAATGGTCAAAATAGTTTAAGCAGAATCATGTTAATCGGGGAATAATTCCATGGAAATCAAGGTTTTCAAAATCATAATAACATGCTCCTCAAATTTTTCAAAACCAGGATTTCAAAACCCAACTTTGATAACCCCCTTTTTTTTTTTTTTTTTTTTTTTTTTTTTTTTCAAGTGTCCCTAATAAACAAGAGATTCAATGATGTTACAAGTTAACAAGAGGATAATGAGCAATGTTAAGGAATATGCAAAGTCAAATCAAATTCGTTGAAATGAGACCTTAAGAATGAAATTCAGAACACGATAAAATCTCAACAAGTTGTCATGATGAATCAACAAACCACTTTTCAAAATAATTTGCAAAACATGATTTGTGGATTGTTTCAAAACTAAGCCTCAACTTCGGGTACTCTTCCAAGTAACACAATCCCAAACCCGAAGGGTGAGATGAAAGCAATCACTACTCGAAGTGGTGTTGCTTATGAGGGACCCTCGATTCCTACTAATCCTTCTCCTAAAAAGGTAGTAGAACCGTCGAAACCAAGGAGACAACGAATAAAGAGCAAACAAATTTCCATAAGGGAAAAAAGGTACCCGCTCAAATCCCACCTTTCCGTTATACCCCATTTCTATTCCGGAGAACCCGATGTTCCGACGAGTTAACCTAAAACCACTCCCATTCCGGAATCTGATATTCTGAAGAGTTTAACTAAGCCAAATATTCCATATCCTTCACGACGTGATAATCAAAAGTCCCGTGACAAAGCTTCGAATCAAATGGATAAGATCTTCCAAATCTTCAAGATTTGCGCATCGACATTAGTTTCGCGATGCTTTACTATTTGATGCCAGATTTGCACCTACGAATTAAGAGTTTTGCTCCATGAATAAGGAAAAGTTGCTCTGATTTAGCTAAGATACCATTGAACGAGAATTGCTCGGCGATGCTTCTCAAAAAGCTTCCCGAAAAGCTTAAATCCACAATTTCTTATTCCATGTAATTTCCCAGGAATAGATGTATGCCACGCCTTGGCCGATCTTGGTGCGAGCATAAATGTTATGCCTCTTTCTATTTGGAAAAATCTTTCTCTGGCTGAACTTACACCAACTCGGATGACTTTAGAATTAGCAGACCGATCAATTACTTATCCTAAAGGACTCGCTGAAGGACGGTTTATTTTGTTCAAAGTGGGAATATCATTTTCCTACCGACGTTGTTGTTTGTCAAAAAGAAATAATTTAAGATTTCGAAGCTGATCCTTGAGTGCCACTCATACTTGGGGACTATACTTTTTGAGACCGTCGTGCTTTAATAGATGTTTAGAGGAGAGGAAATAACCCTTCGGTTGATAGACGAAGCCGTCACTTTTAATATTGATCAAACCACACGAGATACTCCTCTAACAAATGACAAGTCGTAAACCGAATGACATCATTGATGCAGTTTGTGAGGAGTATGCTCCGGAATTGCTAGGAATTCCTAATTCTTCGGGTGGCAATCCCACACCGACGTCTGAGCCGTTTACTTCCGAATTCATTTTGGAAGAAATCGAAGCTTATCTTAAGGACGATTCTATTTCACCGGAAATTGATTACGTCGATTGTAATCTGGAGGAAGATATTTGTTTGATCAAAAAATTGTTAAATTATGATCCGTTTCAACTTCCTCCGATGGACCTTAAATAAAGTGAAGTGACCGAGGAAAAATCTTCAATTGAAGAGCCTCCGGAATTAGAGTTAAAAGATTTACCGTCTCACTTAGAGTATGCTTACTTAGAAGAAAACGACAAGTTACCAGTGATTATTGCAAAAGGTTTAAAAGATGATGAAAAAGAAGCTCTTTTAAGGTGCTCAAATCTCATAAAAGGGCCATTGCTTGGAAAATCACCGACATCAAGGGTATCGACCCTCGTTTTTGTACACACAAAATCTTGATGGAGGATGATTACAAACCCACGGTTCAAAGTCAAAGACAGGTTAACCCAAAAATTCATGAGGTAATCAAAAAGGAGGTCTTAAAACTTCTTGATGCCGGTATGATTTACCCGATCTCTGACAGCCCATGGGTTAGTCCAGTGCATTGTGTTCCAAAGAAAAGAGGAATTACCGTTGTTGCTAATGAAGAAAATGAATTAATTCCGACAGGTTTAGTTACCGGTTGGAGAGTTTGTATCGACTATAGGAAGTTAAATGAAGCAACTCGAAAAGATTATTTTCCATTGCCGTTTATGGATCAAATGATAGAAAGATTAGCCAAGAATGAGTTTTATTATTTTCTAGATGAATTTTCAGGGTATTTCCAAATACCAATAGATCCCTAAGACCAGGAGAAAACTACTTTCACATGCCCGTATGGAACTTTCGCATGCCATTTGGCTTGTGTAATGCTCCTGGTACTTTTCAACGGTGTATGATGGCCATATTCCATGATATGATCGAAAAGACTATGGAAGTATTTATGGATGATTTCTCGGTTTTTGGGGATAGTTTTGATTCGTGCCTCTCCAATTTAGAAAAGATGCTAAAACGGTGTGAAGACACGAATTTAGTTCTTAATTGGGAGAAGTGCCACTTTATGTGTAGAGAAGGAATTGTGTTAGGGCATAAAATTTCAAAGTCGGGAATTGAGGTCGATCGTGCTAAAGTCGATGTTATCGCTAAGCTACCTCACCCGACTACCGTAAAAGGTGTTAGGAGTTTCTTAGGTCATGCAGGATTTTACCGACGATTTATCCAAGACTTTTCTAAGATTGCTAGACCAATGACTCACCTTCTTGAGAAGGAAACACCGTTTGTGTTTTCTAAGGATTGTATTGATGCTTTTCAGACTCTTAAAAAGAAGCTTACCGAAGCTCCAATCTTAGTTGTCCCAGATTGGAACCTACCTTTCGAACTCATGTGTGATGCAAGTGATTTCGCGATTGGTGCGGTTTTAGGACAACGAAAGATGAAGCACTTTCAGCCTATACATTATGCTAGCAAGACAATGACAGAAGCTCAAATTCATTACACTACCACGGAAAAGGAAATGTTGTGCCGTTTACTTATGCTTTTGAAAAGTTTCGGCCATATCTTGTCTTATCCAAAAGCATAGTGTATACGGATCACTCAGCTTTAAAGTACCTTATGAACAAACAAGACGCTAAGCCGAGGTTGCTCTGGTGGGTTCTTCTCCTACAAGAATTTGATATCACCATCCGTGATAAAAAAGAAGTGAGAACCTTGCGGCAGACCATTTATCTAGACTTAAGAATCCTCATAAGGATGTGTTAGAAAACAAAGACATAAATGAACATTTTCCTTTAGAAACTCTTTGAGTTATTTCTAGTAAAAGTACCCCATGGTTTGCGGACTATGCCAACTACCATGCCGGGAATTTTATCATCAAAGAAATGTCAACGCAACAAAAGAGGAAGTTTTTTAAGGATGTTAAACATTATTTCTGGGATGATCCCTATCTTTTTCGTACTTGTGCGGATCAAATCATTCGACGGTGTGTGCATGGGCAAAAAGCTTTTGAAATCCTCAAAGCTTGTCATGAAGGACCTACCGGGGGCCATCATAGTGCCAATCTTACCGCTCGAAAAGTATTTGATGCCGGTTTCTTTTGGCCTACCATATATCGAGATGCCCATACGATGATCAAATCTTGTGATACGTGCCAAAGACAAGGCAAAATTTCACATCGAGATGAGATGCCTCAAAATGCTATCCAAGTTTGTGAAATCTTCGATGTGTGGGGTATTGATTTTATGGGACCATTTCCGTCTTCAAGAGGAAATAAATACATCCTCGTAGCCTTTGATTTATCTCGAAATGGGTTGAAGCAAAAGCACTCCCCACTAACGATGCTAGAGTTGTAGTCAAGTTTTTGAAATCTCTTTTTGCCCGATTCGGAACACCAAGAGCTATAATAAGCGATCGTGGGACCCATTTTTGTACTGATCAAT
The DNA here is from genome assembly GCA_026074375.1 of Tanacetum coccineum. Lineage (NCBI taxonomy): Eukaryota > Viridiplantae > Streptophyta > Magnoliopsida > Asterales > Asteraceae > Tanacetum > Tanacetum coccineum. Next base: position 23,523 of record BQNB010096589.1, read on the forward strand.
TTGCTAAAGTAATGTATAAGTATGGGGTCACACATCGTCTAGCTACCGCTTATCACCCTCAAACAAGCGGTCAAGTGGAGGTGTCGAATCGTGGGTTAAAACGTATTTTAGAAAGGACGGTTGGAGAAAACCGTGCCTCATGGTCTGACAAATTAGATGAAGCTTTGTGGGCATTTCGTACTGCTTTTAAGACACCGATTGGTTGTACTCCTTACAAGCTTGTTTATGGAAAGTCTTTCCATTTACCGATTGAGTTAGAGCATAAAGCATATTGGGCTTTGAAACATGCTAATTTCGATCTTAAAACCGCGGGTGATCACCAGAAGCTTCAAACTTATGAACGTAATTGACTTCGTAAATCAAGCTTACGAGAATTCTCTGATATTAATAAAGGGAGAGACAAAGAAACTTCATGTCTCCAAAGATCCGAAAAAACCGTCATTTTCCAAGTTGGTGATCTAGTTTTACTCTACAACTCTCGTCTAAAGAAATGTTCTCCGGAAAGCTTAAAACTCCGTTGGTCATGACCTTTCACCATCACCCAAGGTGATTTCCATACGGAACCATTGAGTTTAACTCAACCCTATGGGACCGAACTTTAAGGTGAATGTCAACGGTGAAGCATTTACTTCGGAGGGGACTTACCACCCAAGGTAGTCTAGGATCTCCACACTCTCTCCAAGGACGATGGATTAGGGAACGAGTCCAATCAGTGACCTCGGTTACCAAAACAAAAGCACTTCGTGGTAAGGGCACCCTAAAAAAAATGATTATCCCATTTTCTATTTTTTCTTTCTTCCTTTCCCTATTTGGAATGTTGAGGAGTGCTTGTACTCTTCCGATTCCTTGTTGTGTTTTACTTGTGATTGTTTTGCAAGGATTAACCCAAAAAATTTTCTTAAAGACACTCGAGTCTGTGGTTTATCCCGTCCACTCGAGGCTAACAAGCCAATGCTTGCCAAATATTTAGGGGGAAAACCGATATCCAAAAGATTATTATAGACTAACATTTATCTTTTAGCACAATGAATACGCTAAAGTATTTTTTGTAATACTTACTTCATGTTTAGAGATTTAGCAATCCGACCTTTTTCGAGTTATAGTATGGGTTTTTAAGCTTTAGCTCTAACATTGATGACAATGTTTAATTTTAGTATGGGGTAGTATATCTTCGATATAATCTTACCTACTTTTGTCCACGTACCCCGTTTTTCCACCAAAATTTCAAAAAAATGAAATTTTTTTAAAATTTTCAAAAATAAAATAAGTGTTTTTGTCACAATTTTGACTTTCCTGCTGGGTAGAATAAGAGTAAATTTTGACTAGATCGAGCGTGTTGAGCTCTAGCTTGTTCCTTAACTTTTAGGCTAAGCGTTCGCGATATTCGCGAAGAACAAAAAATAATAGAGTTAAGTATGAGTGAGATGCTAAACAAGGATTAATTGGAAATCTTAAGAGCTCATGTATGTAATTTGTGACTTTTTCTCCCATAAGCTCTTAACCGGAATAATATACGTGCTGTTTTTGGAAATTAAACTTAAATCAACAATTTTTTATGTAATTTATAGCAAAAATTTTAGTCTTAGTTCAAATTTATACTTGAATTTTTCAAAAAAGAAGTCTTCCTATATAAAAAAATAAAATAATAATAATAATAATGATAAGTGATAAAAAATATAATAATAATGAAAGCTGTGGGCTGATAAAAGTTTACTACCTCTTGCCGGCTCAAAACCGATGTGGTAGTCTTCTAAAGAAGGCCCATAGTAGGAATAAAAATCCGAGACTGATAAAAGTTTGCTGCATCTTGCCGGCTCACAACCGATGTTGCAGCCTTCTAAAAGGTCGAGGGTTACAATTGCATAGATGTTATGTTTAATATTAAGTTTAAATTAATAAATAGATTTCTTTTTGTTAAATTCAAATATGCTTTTGAACTTTGACTATTCTATTTTAAAGCTATGAATATACGAGAAACCTAAGAGTTTTTTGAAACCTAAGGTCTGTGAGTCCCGATACTAGTCTCTATGGGGTGTCAAAAGCCTGGTCACTTAGCCGCAAGGTT
>BQNB010096590.1:0-22007 GCA_026074375.1 Tanacetum coccineum
TGGTTTGTGTGTATGCCACGGGTATCAAGGCACAGGAGGGAGTAAAATGGTTATTAACCATTGGTTAATAGGCTAACTAGGAACATATTGTACATGTTTTAATTACACATGGGTTGTACAAGTACTTAGGGATCATTAGGAGATTTTCTAGTTGCTTTAGTCCCTTCATTCGGCCAACATAGGCTTTTAACATAAGAATTAATTTAATTTTGTGTTTAAGGTTTAACAGTGGGTATTGGTTTGAGTCTAGGTAAGTCTAGGTATTTCCGGGGTGTGTCTAAATGTATTTTATTGCGAAACTTAAGCCTTTTACGTGAAAAATAAAATAAAATATGCAAAGTTAATAATTATCTTCTTAATAATTATATAACACTTGTTTGACGTAAACCTTAATTTATTTGGTGACCGTTTACGTTAAATGATTATTTCTAGTCTACGCGATTTAGCTTAAAAGTTAATTTAAAAGTAAACGCGTATCGGACCAAAATAAATAGTGACAAATAATAGGAGTCGTAAAATTACCTGAAATTGAGAAATGTTACATTTGCAACGTCCAACGTTTAGAAATAATTAATCGTAACGCATCTAAATAGTATACTATTAAATAAGCTATTCGCGAACTTATCCAATAAGCTACACCGTAGCTTTACGCCTTGGTGTTTTGTATTTATGTTGGACCTTGGCCCGTTAAGTCCGAAAATGTAGTTTTACTTATCCATTTAATCCGATAAGCAAAACATTAAATAATAAACACGCGACTTGATAATAAGCTCACAATAAGCCGAACTACATAAGCTTAATAATAAGCTCATGGTGTTGGGTCTTGTATGTGGGACGCGGCTATAAGCCCTAATAAAGTATATTCGAGCATATTTATTAAGCCGAATAAGTTTATCGTTTGTCATTTCCAAATAAGCTAGAAAATAAGCTAATAAAATATAAGTCAAATCAAAATAAGCTAAACAAATATTTCTTCTTTCTTTTCTAGTTTGGCCGAACCATATATAAGCCCTAATTAACTCAAAATAATCAAATAAGCTTTCCAAAATCTTATTACAATAAGCCGAATAAAATAAGCTATAGCATACTATTTTTATTTACTGAAAATATCCACGATCACAAAACTAAAATTTTCTTTATATTTCTATTACCATATTTCCGCACCTTAATAAACCCCTTTTAGGTTTTATGAAGTTTTAAAATCATGTTTGCAAAAGAAAGATGTACGAACTAGGCTATGGTATGCAGCAAGATGATAAGGAAATGGTAAACAGAGTTATTTAAGAATTAGAAGGACCTTACAATAGTAGAAAGGTATTTTAGTAGGAAGAATGAATTAAACAACTCAAATTTTGTCTAAATTAAATACCCGGTATGAATACAAATGATCAAACCTTCAATGAATCTTCAAGTGTTTTTTATCAAAGATGAAAAATTATGAAAGTGTGTGTGTGTGTGTGTCTTGGTGTTCCGTACAAAAGAAGCAAGAAAAGAGAGAAAACCAAATTTTAGTGTGGTGTGTGTTATGAAATGAGATAATGGAAGTATAGAGGTGATAAATATTACAAGTTTACTTCACACCACTAAAAGTGTGTGGTGTATGTTTCGTGTACAAGAGACAGAAGGGGAGTGGACGTAATTTGAATCCTCCATCAAATTCAATAATAAAAAATTCATTGAGCAAGGTTTCGTCTTATTTTTTGAATTCAATCTGCCTCACCAAAGGTGATAAGGTGTTTTTGTTTTTGTGCCGAACAAGAACAAGGGGAGGTGGGCCAACTAATTTTCTTTCTACATTTTATTTTTACTTGGTGCTTCCCAATTGATTAATTTCCAAGTCTGTATGCATAAGCTCATGTTATAAGCAAACCACGATTAACGTCAATGCACGAAACTAATAACTGAATCTCCAAAAATTATGAAATTTTAAATATTGCCATAAAATGTAAAAATGTGGCTATTGCCAAAATACTACAACGTTAGGCATCCCGGTTCACTCCCGAAGACGATTCTCAAATAAAAGCGGGAATACTTCCCGGTTACACGTAAATATTAAATGAAACATCAAAAATTCAAATTGCTAAAACGAAAACAGCTAACTATTAGACGGAAATATCTCAAGGTGTCACATTCGACCTTACCCTCGGAGTAAATTACGCAAGTTTAATAATACAAAGATACTGATCTTTTTCGAATATTGGAACGTTTGCTTCGAGGTTGACTCGAGTACGAAGAAGGTCCAGCAACATCCTGAATATCTGTAAACGAAAATTGAGGGACATAACATCAGTTTAAAAACTTCTTTCAACTAAACAATAAATAGTACTAAGCTATCAGAAGACAAACTACATATTGACACATTAATGATTAAGAAGCAAATAATATATACTTTAGAGATACGCTGCCTCTTGTTATCAAGATTCTCCTTCTCCGTCGTCTTCGTCTGCTCCTCAGCAAGAATCGACACCCTCTTGATAGTTTTAGTGTAACATTTCTCATTTTCAGGTCATTTCCCGACTCAATTATTATCATTATTTATTTTTAGGGTTTCACGCGTTCGCTTTTAATTATTATCCTATAGTTAAATCGTGTAAACTAAAAATCATCGTTCAAACGTAAACGGACACCAAACAAATAAAGGGTGAAGTTTACGTCAATCAAGTTTTTATAATCAATTAATTAAGAGTATAATTTAATAACTTTTATAATTTATTTTTATGGTTTACGAAAACGCTTACGTTTTGCAATAAATTACATTAGGGCATACCCGGAAGTACCAATACCTATCTATACTCAAATAAATACCCATATTTATACCCAATATATAAAAATTAACTCACTTACCACTTAATAAACCATGGGGACCGGATCATATATATTGCACACTTAGAAAAATTAATAAGTTTGCATGTATGTACTTCCATAACCCCACAACTAGTACAACTTAACCATATCTTATAAATTGTCAAGTCCTTCAGAACCTAAAACCCCAATCCAGACGTCCATTACCTAGATATGATATGAGAGGTGTGTATAATTCCTTACATGTGTACTCATAACCATGACCTAACGATGGTTATTTTAAGTTTTACCCATTGTTAGATTGGCATACATAATGCAAGTAAATTATACATATCACTTACTTAACACTCTTTTTGCAATAAAAATTCACAAACTCCTCCGCTTTTCGAACATATACCACGGATCAAAATTTGAGCAAGGGTTTTCATAAAAAAATATGTTCTACAAATATCTGCAAGTGATCAAGCATTCATCTATATATAAGTTTTATCTAGGTGATACAATTTGATTGTGAACCTTGGGTTTGTGGTTAACAAAAGTAATAATCAAGATATATATTTAAAGGGTTTCTAGATTGTGGTGTATTATGAATTTTGGAAGCATGGCTAGGTTATTTATCTTGTGTTTATCATCATACTACATCTCCAATAAAGTCTATTTAAAGAATTTCATTTCCATTCAGTCAATCATCTTAGTGTGTAACATGCTTGTAATATATGATTAAACAGTCACCTAGATTCATTTTGTGATTTTATAAAAGTGTATTTTGGAAGCTATAATGGGTCGAACTCTTTAGTTGTAAATTATTTTGGTATTGAAAGATAATTACAAGTGTTATTAATAAAAGAACATGAGACATGATTTACCATTAGACAAGTGTTGAGTGTACTTTTTAAGGGACTTAATAAAGGTAAGATAATATGTAGAAAACCTGATAAAAGAATTGTAAAAAAGCTCTTAATAAATGGAAGTATAAAACTTGTTTAGAAAACGATAAACACACATACCCTGTTTTGAGTGCAAACTGTTTTGAATTCGTGTGTAAACACGTGTTATTTTACATGTATTTAATTAATAACTTATCACAAGGATCATAAGCTTATAAAGAAACTTGAAAAACAGTAGCAATAAACTGAAGTAGATATGACATTTTATAAGTTACATAATTAAATGTATAAAAGTGTTTTTATAGAAGTTATTTTGTATAAATACTTACTATTACAGATCTAAGATAATAAATATTTTATAATTATAGTGCTCTTCATAAGGAATCCAAAGACTTAAGAAACTCGAAAAACGGAGTTAAAATGAACAAGTTATGCATTTTGCAAGTTATATACAATTAATTACATAAAAATAGTTTTATAAATTATTATGAATAGTAAAAGTTACTGTTCATCAGTGCATTAAACATTATAAATATAATATTTTGATAGATTTTCTTAATACAAAAACGTGGACATGGGAATCACTAAAAACCGATTAAACGAACGAGATACAATTAAAATACGATTTCAATAATTAAAGTTATACAAAGTATTTTTTTTAAAATTTCACTTATTGTTACTGTTCATAACAGTACCAAACCATATTACAAATATAAAATTTGATTAGACTTTTCAAATACGAATCCATACATATAAAGAACAAGCGAAACGGATTAAATATGAGTAAGTTATGACTTTTGGAAGGTTACGACGATTAATTATATAAAAGTAGTTTTATATAATTTTATAAAAAAATTAAAACTACTGTTCATCAAGGGAATAAATATTATAAATATAATATTTTGATATATTTTCTTAATACGGAGCCATGGATATAAAAAATAAACAATGAAAAACGGAGTTAAAAAACGATAAAGATAATAAGGTTTATAAAACCATATGCCACTATATTACTTTTGTGCATTCTATATATAACAATTAAACCAATTATATAATATCATTATATAATCAATAATAATATTAAAACATGTATTATTATGAAACAATCAATTGTGAGACAAAAACCACACTTTATTTTACAGATACAAATACAAACACCTTTATTTAATAAAGTACGGTTTAAACCTGTGTTTTGACAATTATGAAAACAAAACAAGGAATATAGTTGGTGGTGTTAACTATATAACGTTGGATGTATTTACAATTAAGTAACATAGTACTCATCACGGCCTACATTATAAATTAGGTTTCTGTTCGGATTTCTCGCCTTGACGACACACTCACTTCATATAAATTATCAATCGATTAATTCATTAAGGTGAGTTCATAGCCCTATGTTTTACTATATCAATGATTTTACAACTTTTGGGGTGAGAAACATCACCATTGTTTTACAAATTGGACGCAAGTGTACATTTTATCATGATTAGCGTTTGCCTAAGAAGCGATAACCCGCTGAGCCATTATCATTAAACTGTCAATTACTTTGTGTGAGCGCGAATGTTATAAATAGATCTATTTGGGATTGACATCCTTCGGGTGAGTAGCACTCACTGTGCTAGTTTATCAGACAACAGACGTATACCATGTCAGATTTAGATGTTGCGGTTAGAACATCATCAAGGGCAATGTTGGAAATTTATATTTCAATTCATACATGTCGAGCATCAGTGTCATGAGATTAGGGAAACGTAATTACACTTGTGATGTTTGCATCTGTTGCATTATCATACACTTGGAAATCTTGGCGATCCTACATTATATTTACATAAACCTATGAATTCACCAACTTTATGTTGACGTTTTTTAAAAGCAAGTATTCTCAGGTCAAATGAGTGCACGAGGTGCTAAAGGATACATTGGGATAGTCCTTTGGGGAGTCATGCATAAAGATTTGAGTCATTACATCTTGAGATATTTGTTATGATCTAAAATCTTTGTTATCAAATGTTGAACAATTTAAGCCGTTGCGCTTATGTAATAAAACAATTTCAATAAAATCCCAATTATATCGTATTTTAAACGACTCTTTTAAGAGGTCGGTGACATATCTTGTAATATTGATCTATGAAGTAAACGCTCTCGGACTCAATATTCTTGTTGGCGACCTAATTTGAGTGTTTCAGATTGGTATCTAGAGCCAAGTTATAGATAAGCAGGTCAAATATTTTTTACTTTGGACTATAACCAATTTCAAACATTACCTCATACAAAGGATTTTCATGGGACATTCACTATACATTACATATGTAGTCATTAGTTAGATCACATACTATATGCGTGGCATGCTCATATACGTGTTTATAATATATTAAGTATATTATTATGGGTCTTATATATGTACTAATGTAAACTCTGTTTGAGTGTTACAGATCCTGTCATGTCTTCTTCATCCACAGTCACCTACACATCTGTCTACACTGATTCCGAGCCAGGGAGAGTCTTCTAGGGAGCTGATGAGGAGCTGTCTGATGGAGGTTCTTAACGAGTCATCGTATATCGGAGAATATGGAACTCCCCATGCACCGTATCCTCGGTCAACATCTCCAACTAGATTGCCAGGGACCGAGATCACCTAACGTCTCCCGATTAGTTCATGATCCTGAGTCCCACCTTAACCTGTTGTGTGTACCCATACGTAACGCTTAGCTGAAACCCAAGTACCCTGAGACCTTAGTGCCATCCGAATGCAGAGGCACCCTTAGAGACCAGCCTCAACCTGCAGATGAGCCTCACCTACCACCTAGTTCACTGGTAATGATGGCATACTCTGATCTAGATGAGTGATCCAGGGCGTACCCCGAGGAGGATCATCTGACTAAAATCTTGCTAAAGGAGGTATGGTATGATGATCCCTCCGATGAGATGATGAGATAACTGATAACGAGTGATGAGGAGCCCTTTAGGACAGAGGATGATGACGAGGAGGAGGAAGACCACCTAGCTCAGGCGCGACCTTCTGCAGTAACCAGTTATGTCGACCTTGTACCCCCCACCGCTGGTGGGGGGGGGGGTGGGATAAGAGTATTGAGACGGATGAGTCCTGCACCTACACTGTACCAATCACCTAACTGCACACAGCTAGATGTCCTTTTAGACCCCAGACACACTATATTGTTGCCATCAGAGGCGAAGGTCGAGAGACTTCTTGCCTTACCTATTCCACCAACCATCTCCACTATCACCTTGGTCATCTCCACTACCTCAGATTCCCTCACCACCACTACCACCTCTACCATTATCCTAAGCTTTACCACCAATCCTTACCAACATCAATACCGTTAACATCATCTCCACTACACCACTATCAAGCCTTACTATCTAGGATGACCAGCCGACCAGATCGACCATAGGGAGGACACTCCCGTGGCCGAGTTACCATCTCGTAATAGGTTATGTCTGACTACTCCCACATTGAGGAATAAGGTGGGGGAGAGTTCGACTGCTGCTCCTAGACCTACTAGAGGTCATAGAGCGGACTATGGTTTTTATCAGGCACATGGAGTGCCGAGACAGACGTCAGAGAGCCGAGGAGGTCGCTATAAGTATTAGGAATGTTTTGGGTAGACCCCAACAGAGGCTGTTAAGGATGGTAGACCGACCGACCCTCGGGGGGTTCAATGCTAGAAGTGACCAAGCTTGTTGGCCGGTCAGGATAGGACACTCATGATATTATATGCTGTGATCGAGATGGTTAGGACAGACAGACTCATTTATCTCAAGAGTTGACGTATTGACCGAGAATAAACATATTCACTATAATACATGCATGACTGTAGGATCAGGAGCTCTAGTTTTCTCAAGAGGCTTAGCGGCACATTCAACATTCACACATGAGTTGCAGGCCTATAGGACTAACACCCAGATGCAGGATTATCTTATCACTTCATAGGAGTGCATTGATGGCAACATTGATTACATAGGTTTCATTACTACAGGGATAGTTGTCAGCGGCTCTAGGACAGATTCAGGCACTTCAAGCTAGAGATCAGACTCATGCAGATGATCCCGAGGGCGTTGGTAGTTCTGCCTAGGTTTACATTTTCATGTCATATTTATAGCTATCATTATGTTAGCCGGCTAAGTATTATGATTTATAGATACCCAAACTAGCACGGTAGTATAGGCGTTGTATTTTCATTTCTGTGTATCAAACAATCATGTATGTTTTCCCATATATATATGATGCCGTTGAATTCTTGTAATGTCGATTTCAATTCTGTTATGTATTGTTGAACCCAGTCAGTGTTATATAAACCACTGTGTGATGTGATCTTGTTATGTATAAAGTGTTGTATTATGTTATGTCGATCTCAATTTTGTTATATGTTATGATCCCAGTCATGTTATGTAACCACTGTGTGATGTGATCTTGTTATATATATGTTGTACCCATGTCATTTTGTGATGTTTATGAAAACTCACGTATTTTATATTGTTGTGATTTAGAACAATATGCCACCAAGGAGATCCTCTGCTACTGCAAGGGCTGCTGCGGCTGCTACCCCTATGACAGCTGCTGCTATTGAACAGCTAATCGAAGCAAGAGTGTCTGCGGCACTTGCTAATCATGAAACTCTTCAAAATAGAACTAATGGTTAGGGTGACGGAAGCCATAATTCTGACACTGGAACTAGAGGAACATTATGCACTCTGCGTGAGTGTACGTACAAGGATTTTCTAAATTGGAAGCCCCTTTCTTTTAAGGGTACTGAAGGAGTGGTTGTGTTGTCATAATGGTTCGAGAAAATGGAATCAGTGTTCCATATCAGTAACTGTGCTGTGGAGAACCAAGTTAAGTTTGCTACATGCACTTTCCTTGGAAATGCTCTAACATGGTGTAAATCCCACATGAAGACTGTCACTCAGGATGTCGCCTATGCTATGGACTGGAAGGCACTAAAGAAGATGATGGCAGTCAAATACTGCCCAAGGGGTAAAATCAAGAAGTTAGAAATTGAGCTCTGGAACATAAAAGTAAAAGGTACTGATGTCGCAAGTTATACTCTGCGTTTTCAAGAGCTTGCACTGATGTGTGGAAGGATGTTCCACGAGGAATCAGAAGAAGTTGAGAAATATGTTAGTGGACTTCCTGATATGATCCGGTGAAATATAATGTCATATCAACCCAAGACAATGGAGAAAGAAATTGAGTTTTCCAATGTAAAAGGTACTGATGTAGCAAGTTATACTCTGCGTTTTCAAGAGCTTGTACTGATGTGTGGAAGGATGTTCCACGAGGAATTAGAAGAAGTTGAGAAATATGTTGGTGGACTTCCTGATATGATCCGGGGAAATGTAATGTCATATCAACCCAAGATAATGGAGAAAGAAATTGAGTTTTCCAATGATCAGATGGATCAAAAAGTCCTCACTATTACTGAAAGGCAAGCTGAGCAGAAGAGGAAGTTGTAGTTTAATGCTGAAAACAATCAGGGGCACCAACAACAAAACAAGAGGCAGAACACTGGAAGGGCTTACACTGCTGGGCCTGGTGAAAAGAGGGAGTACACGGGATCATTGCCCTTGTGTACAAAATGCAACTATCACCACAAAGGGCCATGTGCCCCCAGGTGTAATAGATACAAGAAGATCGGCCATCTGGCTCATGACTGTAGGAGTTCTGGTCCTTATGGTAATAATAACAATCGTGGGAACTTCTGAACAACTCAAAATGCTGGCACTTGCTATGAGTGTGGTGTTCAAGGGCATTTTAAGAGAGACTACCCGAAGTTGAAGAATAAAAACTATGGTAATCAAGGTGGGAATGACAATGCCCCAGCGAAAGTGTACGTGGTGGGCAATGCGGGGAAAACCCCAGACTCCAACGTCGTTACGGGTAGGTTCCTGGTACGTTCATATCTAACGACCGCTAATGCTTCTTATCATACTTGAATACTGGGGCCGATAAGCGTTTTATATCTACTCCATTTAGTTCCCTAAATGATATCACACCAACTAAATTAAACCATTATAAGGATGTTTGAACTAGCCGACTGGAAAAATAATAGGGATAGAACACTATCCATCCGGCGTGTACATAAAACTTCATAGACCATACCAATCACCATCAACTTAAATGCTCTTAAGAACTTGGTAGCTTCGACGTCATAATCGTTATAGACTGTTGTCAAAGTACCACACTCTCATTGATTGTGCCGAGAAGATCGTTCGTATTCCCTGGGGAAATGAAACCTTAATTGTTCATGGTGACGAAAGTAATCAGGGAAACAGGATTCGTTTGAACATCATTTCGTGCACCAAAACTCATAAATATTTGTTGAAAGGACATAATATCTTTTTGGCACATGTTACTACGAAAGAGGCTGAAGACAAGTCAGGGGAGAAGCGACTTGAGGACATACCAATCGTTTGAGATTTTCTTGAAGATTTGTCGGGTCTTCCACCGACTCAACAAGTGGAATTCTAAATCGATTTGATTCCTGGTGTTGCACCTATAGCACAAGCACCCTATCAATTAGCTCCTTCTAAAATGAAAGAGTTGTCGGAACAACTGCAAGAACTATCCAACAAGGGCTTTATAAGACCCAGTTCCTTACCTTGGGGAGCTCTGGTCTTGTTTGTCAAAAAGAGGGATGGATCATTCCGGATGTGCATTGACTACCGGGAATTGAATAAGCTAACGGTGAAGAATCATTATCCTCTCCTAAGGATTGATGATTTATTTGATCAACTATAAGGATCCAGTGTTTATTCGAAGATAGACTTGCGATCGGGTTATCATCAGCTTCGAGTACGTGAAGAAGATATTTCGAAGACGGCTTTTAGGACTCGGTATGGTCATTACGAGTTCCAAGTGATGCCATTTGGTTTGACAAATGCACCTGCAGTAATCATGGACCTCATGAACCGAGTGTGCAAACCATACTTTGATAAGTTTGTAATTGTCTTTATCGATGATATACTAATTTATTCAAAGAACAAGAAGGATCATGAAGAGCATCTTAAGGCAATTCTAGAATTGATTAAGAAGGAGGAGTTGTACGCTAAATTCTCTAAATGTGAATTTTGGATCCCTAAGGTACAATTTCTCGGCCACGTGATTGATAGTCAAGGCATTCACGTGGATCCTGCCAAGATCGAATCCATAAAAGACTGGGCATCTCCTAAGAATCCAACGGAGATTCATCAATTTTTAGGTCTTGCCGGTTACTACCGAAGATTCATTGAATGATTTTCAAAAATCGCTAAGCCAATGACCAAACTCACTCAGAAGAAAGTCGCATTTGAATGGGGTGACAAGCAAGAAGCAGCTTTTCAGACATTGAAGCATAAGTTGTGTAGCGCACCCATCTTAGCTCTCCCTCAAGGAGCTGAGAACTTTGTTGTTTATTGCAATGCGTCACATAAAGGATTAAGTGCGGTATTGATGCAAAACGAGAAGGTGATTGCTTACGCATCACGACAGTTGAAGATTCATGAGAAGAATTATACTACTCATGATTTGGAACTTGGTGCAGTGGTGTTTGCTCTGAAGATTTGGAGGCACTACCTGTATGGAACCAAGTGTATGGTGTTCACAGATCATAAGAGTCTACAACACATACTAGACCAAAAGGAGTTGAATATGAGGCAACGTCATTGGTTAGAGTTGCTCAGTGACTACGATTGTGAGATTCGTTATCACCCGGGGAAGGTAAATGTCATTGCTGATGCTTTGAGCAGGAAAGAGAGAATTAAACCATTAAGAGTTTGAGCTTTACTTATGACTATTTGTTTGGATCTTCCCAAACAAATCTTAAATACTCAGACTGAAGCACAAAAACCAGAGAATCTCAAGAATGGAGGTGTAGGAGGTATGATCAGGAGGGATATAACTAAGGAAAAGTTGGAACCCCATGCGGATGGAATCCTATGCTGAAATGGTAGGAGTTGGTTGCCATGTTATAGAGATTTAAGGACCGTGATCATGCACGAGTCCCACAAATCAAAATACTTTGTCCATCCGGGTTCTGACAAAATGTATCAAGACATGATAAAGCTATATTGGTGGCCCAATATGAAGGCCGACATCGTCACATATGTTAGCAAATGTTTGACATGTGCCAGGGTCAGGGCCGAGCATCAAAGACCATCGGGTTTGTTGGTACAACCCGAGATACCCCAATGGAAATAGGATAACATCACAATAGATTTTATCACAAAGCTTCCTAAGTCATCACAAGGCTATGACACCATTTGGGTGATTGTTGACAGACTTACAAAGTCTGCAATCTTCATACCAATAAGGGAAACTGACCCCATGGAGAAGTTGGCAAGGATGTACCTAAAAGAGGTAGTCACAAGGCATGGAATACCTGTCTTGATCATTTGTGATCGTGACCCTAGATTCGCTTCAAATTTTTGGAGGTCACTTTAGAAGGCTTTGGGTACTAATTTAGATATAAGTATTGCGTATCATCCATAAATTGATGGACAAAGTGAGAGAACTATCCAAACTCTTGAGGATATGCTACGTGCCTGTGTGATCGACTTTGGGAATGGTTGGGTTAAACACTTGCCACTAGATGAGTTTTCTTACAACAATAGTTATCACGCTAGCATCAAGGCTGCACCGTTCGAAGCACTTTACAGTCGAAAGTGTCGTTAACCTATTTGTTGGGCCGAGGTTGGACAAGTTCAACTCATCGGTCTAGAAATAGTCCAAGAGACAACTAAGAAGGTCATTCAGATCAAGCAAAGAATGTAAGTTGCTCATGACCGACAAAAGAGTTATGCCAATTTAAAGCGTAAGCCGATGGAGTTTCAAGTTGGGGATAGAGTTATGCTCAAAGTTTCATCTTAGAAAGGGGTCATACGTTTTGGCAAATGGGGAAAGTTGAACCCTAGATATGTTGGACCCTTTAAGGTGCTGGAAAAGGTTGGATTCGTTGCTTACAAGCTTGAGCTTCCTCAAGAGTTGAGCAGGGTTCACAATACATTTCATGTATCCAACTTGAAGAAATGTTATTCTGACGAACCATTAGTCGTTTTATTGGAAGGACTTTATGTTGATGACAAGCTTCGTTTTATGGAGGAACTCGTAGAGATCATGGATCAAGAAGTCAAACGGTTGAAGCAAAGCCATATCCCAATTGTCAAGGTTCGATGGAACTCGAGGAGAGGTCCTAAGTTTACATGGGAACTTGAAGACCAATTTCAAAAGAAGTATCCGCATCTTTTCACTAAACACGTACCTTCGTCAAGTGTCGCGAATTGAGCCTTAAGGACAAGGATCTTCTAACGGGATGAGACTGTAACATTTCACATTTTCAGGTCATTTTCAACTTCAATTATTCAATTATTTATTTTTAGTCTTTTGCGCGTTTACTTTTAATTTTTATCGTTAAGCTAAATCGCGTAAACTAAAAATGAGCATTTAACGTAAACATGCATCAAACAATTAAATGTTTATATCAAGTAAGTGTTATAAAGTTATTAAGATGATAATTTATAACTTTACGCTTTTTATTTTTATTGGTTACGTAAAACGTTTACGTGACGCATTAAAACTAGACTTTTGCATGCAGGACAAACCATAAACCCACCTACACTTCAACACATACCCACTAATACCCATAATACCCAAAAACTTCATAAACATTTGTTTAATTGAGAACCTAGCCAAATTCTACACATATAACACACATACACTTGAAATTAATTCAAGCAACTCTCCACTAACAAACTTAAACTACATTATTTGTTAACCAATGGATCAAAGAACTTTTGTTTTCTTTCTTCTTGCTCCCAACCCACGTCCAACTCCTAGGAACATTTAGAAACCATAAGACAAGCATGGAAGTATGGTCATTCCATCTTACACAAAGTAAGGCTAAACCTAAACTTGTCCCTAGCCCTAATCTTGTACTAAATACATTAAAAACATTCCCTTGTCCCCTCCTTGTATCATAACCCACGGTTACACCAAAAAATGGGAGAAGAAACCACAAAGTTACAAAGAGTGCCTTGTTACATCCATGTTGGTAAAGCACAACACAAGGTCTTCACCCTACTACATTATACTAACCTAGCATAGTACTATATCAATAAACAATACACTTTGTTTCTCTTTTGTACACCAAAACCAGCCGACCACCTTCACCACTCAAAACCATTTGTTGGTTTGATAAAAGAGGTATTATAGGGTTTGTTTCACTATATATAGAAGCCCTAAACAATCATACTTCACTTTCCATTCATTCACTAGCCAAATTTCACTCAAAAACTCTCCTCTCTCACTCTCAACCCACGGTTAAGAAACATACACACACATACCTTTGTATTTTCAATTTCTAAACTAATACAAGTATTCAAGGTTATTAGTAATCATATACAAGGTGTCTTGGAAGCTTGGTTTGGATTAATCAAGGGTTATTATAAGCAAGGAGTTAAATTAGGGTTTTTGTGAAATTAGGGTTTTCTAAACCTAATTTTCCAATTAGGGTTTTCTTGGTTGGGTTTAGTATTGTTCATCAATCATCCTACACTCATCTAAGGTTTACCTAAAGCCCTAATCTTTTCAATACTTTCATTTCATGTATTATATAATTGTGTGTAGTTAAATCATCACCTATGTTTTCTTATTAAAGTTTATAAGATAAAATCATATGTACACATACACGAATTTATTTTGTGTATGGTTAAGATGATGTTTTAAATATGTTAATATGTTTAAAACATGGATTTACAAGCAATGGATTGTTTATGTAATTATTTATCAAGTATTGATTATTTATTTAATTATAAAGTTTAGATAAGTACATAAATATGTTAGACAATTTTATTGGACAACATGGACCTATTATGATAGACACAATGTAGAGGACTTAAATTATATACCATGGATGTTAATTTATAAATTAGAAGACTTGTGGTAATTTTATAAAGTTTAAAAGTGTATAAAATAAGTTAATTAACCTTTTATATGCTACTGTTCATTCGAACTAATTGACACTTTATTTTATTGTATAAAAAGTATTCTTATAAATTTACACATATTGTTACTGTTTACAATAGTAAAATTACTCATTAATCAATGTTATCGTTGATTAGATTTGTCAAATACGATACCACTTACATATAAAGAAGTATTAAACGGAGGTTAAAACGAATTAAAATTACGACCTTTTAATATTACAAACAAATATTAATTATATAAAAAGTTGTTTTTTTATTAATTTATTAATGGCTTAACATGTTATTGTTCATCGTAACTTATATTTACAATATGATATTTTATTATATCATTCAAATACGAAACAACGGATATTAAAGAAGATGCCAAAACGGTAATAATGAAAACGGAAAAAGATATAAGGTTTATAAAAACCTTATGCACTATTTTATTACCTGGTTGCACTATTTTTGTGAATGAATTCAATTAAACTTTTTTTTATATGTTATATATAATTATCTAATAGGTGATAAAAACATAATTACTTTTCATTAACGAATAAAATGTTGGAACTGGTTTTATATGTTCACAATACGGATTCATGACATTTATTTTACAATGCAAAATCCAAATTTGTTTAATTTTATAAATTAACAAAACTTTTAGGTGGTGATGTAACTATATAGATTGATGTATGGGCATTTGGTTATTTAAGTGCATAGTATTCATAACGAATTGTTTAATTAGGTTGCATTCGGACTTCGCTTGTCGATTCACTCACTTGATTTATTTCATTCACTTTATTTGTTGAGGTGAGTTTCATAGCCCCATTTTTACCATATCAATGATTTACAACTTTTGGTGTGAGAAACAGCTTTTTTTTCAAATTGACGTAAGTGTATGATTTCTCATGTTTTCGTGTTGACTATGTAGCGATAAACCTCATGAAAACCCATTATCATGAAACTGCAAGTACTTTATGTGAGCTGCGTTATTATTAAAATAGATCTATTTTGGTTGACATCCCATTCGGGTGAGTAGCTCTCCTGGGGGTACTGTTGTCTCGGAGTAATACAACAGATGTATACCATGTCGGATTCGGAATGTTGCGGGTTCATTAGAAACATCAACATGGGAAATGTAATAGGCAATTTATATTGCATTTCATACATGTCCGAGCTTCAGGCGTCATGAGGCTTAGGGAACGTAAATCTACTTTGTGATGTTTGCATATTTTGCATTATCATACATGTTGAAAAATTTACGGTCCTACATTACTTTACACAAAAAAGCTATGAAATTTCCAACTTTATGTTGGACGTTTTATGCATGTTGATGTAAGGATACATTGGGATGTCTTTTAGGAGCTATGCCTTTAAGTTTTGGGTCATTAATTTAATGTTGGGATATTGTTTATGATCTAAAATCTTTTGTTATCAAGTGTTTTAAACATTTAGCGTTTGTGCTTTGTATTAAACATTTTCAATAAATCCAATGTATCGTATTTTAAACGACTTTTTTAGAGGTCGTTCTTATATCTTGTGCTATTGATCTATAATGTAACGCTCCCGGATACTCATATTCCGCTGCGACCCAATTTAGGGGTGTTATAGTACTGGTAACGAGCCAAGGAAACTAACCGCCTTCTTCCAAACGCTAATTTTCCAGAATGGGTTAGTTACGGTTTGTATAGCTAACGATCACTCATCTGGATCGTTACAGTTTAAGTATGGTGCAGGATTTGGTCCATATATCGGTGCTCCAAACTTATTCCTTTTTATCTGGTAAGCTTCCTCGTCATCACTATCACTTTTTGCGTTTCTCATAACATCTAATCTTGCAGCACAGGAGGTTTGGTGACAAAACCCATCAAACGTCAAGAAAAGTCTCTCTGGAGTATTGACTATCCCACCAATCATACACAGGAATCCCCGACCAACAACTATTGGTGAATCACGATCGATTGGAATATACAAGATTAGAAACTTAGCAATCAAGGTAGTGACCCATACTTGACAGAGAACATTTGTGAGTATCCCTATAGCTTCTGCCTGAGTGTGATTTATCATTGTGATTCCTCTATCTACCTTTTTCATATCTTCTCTCCCCAGCTGCTCATAAATCCAGTAAGGTATGGTATTTATATCCGACCCAGTATCTGCTAATACATTTTTGTTAACCTGTCCCTCTAGTCTGATGGGAAATATGAAAGATCTAGGGTCGTCTTTTTCTTTTAATGCCTCACCCTAAATCCTTTTTACTGCTTCCTCTTCTTCTTTTATAATCTTTCCATCTAACTCCACCTTGTCTTTCCAAAATTCATTAAGAATTTTCTTGTATTTATCATGATAAGCTATTGTCTCGATTATTGTCCTTTCTTCCTATAATAAAGCAAACTTTTGGCTCATTCTGATTGCTTTAACTGGCTTCTTTATAGATTGCCTTCTTCTTGAGTTCAAATTGTCCCTAGCTGGATGAAGGTGGTTCTATTATCTTGATAGAAAAAGTTAGGTTTTTTCCTATGCGCTTATTATTACGATTCGCTCTATTTTTTTATATTTATCGTGATAAGGCCACTTGTCTCGATTATTGGACGTTCTCTATAATAAAGCAAAACTTTTTGGTCATTCTGGATTGATTAATGCTTCTTTTAGCTGCTTCTTCTTGAGTTAATGATCACCAGCTGATGAAGAGTTCCTATATCTTGATAGGAACAGATAAAGGTTTTCCATGCCCGCTATTATTATGGACTACTCTTCCCATTTTGCATACAAAATGGCGAAAGTACCTTATTCCACCACAAACAGTGGGATTTCATCATATGTTAAAAATCAAGCATGGTCCCAATCTTCATTGATCTTTTCTTATTCTTCGGGTTCTTCCAAGAATGGATCAATATCAGGGTATATTGTGATAGTTCCAGCCCCGAAATCAGTAATTGCCTTGGTCATGCGTAAGAATGATCTACCAAGAATCACCCCAGGTTCAACATCATCTTCTTTTGGGTTGATAATGAATTTCACAAAGTAGATTTCACCTATTAGTGCAACAATGAGTTCCTTCTTAACCACTTTGTTTCCTCTTTTAACTTCATGTTCCAAGCATAACTTTACTGCATATTCGTTTGGGATCATGTTCTCCTCTACTCCAAGATTAATCCCACCATCATAAACCTCCAGCCCATTGACAAAACAAGGAGCCACGAATCTATCGCTAACTTCTTCGGTATCCATCTAGTAAAATATCATAGCCTTCTTTTATCCACTGTTAGCAGTGTCTTGAAATTCCAGAGAATTCCAGTCTCCAGATCCTTCAACTTTGTCACTCGAAATTACAACGATGTCTTCTCCTAAGCAAACTTTTCTAAGACTCAAATTTGGATCCATAATATCCTTCAACTTTGTCACTCGAAATTACAACGATGTCTTCTCCTAAGCAAATTTTTCCAAGACTCAAATTTGGATCCATAACTCTTATAAAATAAGACAACATTAAAACAAAAATTAGCGGGTTAGTTAAAACAAATAACAATACCTTTTTACATTTACATATTATCAATAAACAAATAGCATTTTTAAGTTTAAGCAATTATCGTTCAAAAACGAAGAACCAAGCATTCTGTTTAGTTTCAGCCAAGAAAGTGCGGCGCACTTTATAAAAAGTGTGGCGTACTTTCTGAGATTTAATTCTTTTAAAATTTGTAATTTTCGCATTTTTATGTTTCTTATTTTTATTATTTCCTAAAAATTTATTAAAAATAACAAATATCAAGTTTTTAAGCACATTTATCATCAAACAAAATATTTAATTCTTTTTAAGTTTTTATTTTTACATTTATTTTGCATGATGTCAAAGTCAAATAAGCAACACTTAGCAAATAAGAGATATACACAGGCATTTGGAAATTTAAATAAGCAAGCTATCAAATAGTTCTTTTTAGTTTTTTAATTTTAATATACGAATTACGATAATACAAGATTTTGACTATTATGAACACAAGGAATAAATTCCACATTTTCAAATGGTCAATTATAGCTTATGGGTTTGGGGTTTTTGGTTTTGATTTTCTTTTCCTTTGAAAAACTGGTTCTGTTTGTAAAAGGGGTAAGAAGTGCGGCATACTTGCTTGAAGTACGGCGTATTTATGAGTTTTTTGCAAAAAAACCGGCGCACAATGGTTATGTGCGGCGCACTTTTTGTAAAAATTGGTTCAGTTTGCCAGAAAACTGTACGCCAATTTTAAAAATTTTAGTTTGTAATATAAAAATGACTAATTCAAGAAAGAAATCATTCCCCGACAACGGCGCCATAAAATTTGATGTGTTATTAAAGCTTTAAATTTATAATACTAGTTTTATCCAATTTCCAACTAACACATGGGTAAAGTATAAACCCCTGTTTATAGTATAGGTTTAGGGTAAGACCAGGTCGTTCCCCGAGATTGGGTATTCTAAAAAGAGTCGATTATATTATGAAAATGGTAAATCTTATAGAACGTCACGATCTAAAGATTTCAAGGTACTTCAAGATATAAAATGATGTTAAAGATTAAAGAATCGTTGTAAGATCAGATTGTTTAGATCTATATCTAGGAAAATTAACAATGAACATGAAAGAATGCATAACGGAAATATTAGCGAGAATATAGATAATGGAAACAAAAGGTTATTTTGACAAGTTTTTCATTCATATTATTTAATATTGCCTAATCTGAATGATCAATTCTAGAACAGTTAATTACTCGTATCAGATCAATGAAACATTGATCTTGTAGGGTACAACACTCTTCTAGGCTGTTTACAATGAACCACAAGCCTAGAAAACACCACACACACCACCTTTAGTGGACTAATTTTCTGTATATATAAAACTAATGTGTCTTTGATATCTATCTATATGTGCACGTTTCATGACTTATAATGGATGTTAACATAAAGATTTACACAAGTAAATTTTTAAAACATTTAGAAATATCTTTTGTTGTCCTTTAATCTTCTTAAGGAGATCTCATTTTTGATATCTTTTGAACCTATCTTCATAATTCTTCACTGCTTGTAGAATTATCAATCTTGCTAGATTTAGTCTTATGTTTTCAGTCTTTTTATTTGTTTTTGTCTCATCAAAATTAGAATCCTAAATCTTCTCCTATTTGATGATGACAAACACAAACAAATATTGTTGTCATGTACGAACTTCATAATATAGCAAAAGCTTACCCTGATGTTGAGATGTAATCTCTCCCTGAATGAAAACAAAAAACTTCACCATAGTAGATTTCCTTTTATACCCCATTCCATGTCACCACACATAATAAGCTGTAAATCCTATCTCTGTAATTCTTCTTCCCATTTTTGTCATAGATCAATAGGGGGACTGTGAATGTAAGAACTATTGATCTTGCCACTACAAAAACCAAAGGAACACTTTAATCAAGCCTTTAAACTCCTCAAATTACACACCATTAAGCACAATAAGAAAAATGAACTTGAGTAATAGAAACTCACACTAGCAGTAGTAATAATGACTAGCAGTAGTAAAAACCTTCATCTTATGTAGCACATGTAAATGGTTAAACATTTTAACAATAAGCTTCCCCTGAAACCCATATGTTAACCATTTCTTGAATCTACAATTTTATAGGCTCTATGTAATGATCACTGATGAAGAAAACTAAGTACAACAAACTTAATGTAGAAGTAGAATAACTCAAACTTGTGTCTTATATCTTGTACTATACACATGACTCCAAACTTATAAATAAATCTATGAAATATAAATAGATCGCAATCTCTTGACAAAAATCCTCATCTTCTATGAGATACCAGACTAAAATGATAGCAAATGTGAGCATTGAGCACCATAAGTTTGTAGATCACATACCTTTGCTAGATTCGTCAAGTCTTTGTCACATCGTTTCTAAGCACGAACAAGTTATCTTCAAAGTGTAACACCCACTTTAAGATATGATAAGAACACAAACCTGTGAAACTCCACTTCAACTCTAAATAAGTGATAATTAACCTTCTTCGTAACCAATTGAACTAATAAATATGAGCCTTTTTAAATCTTTAAGAACATTTAAACCATCCAAGAACTAAATAGTAGAATCAAAAATAAATAACCTTCAAAAACTGTTAGTTCTGTCCGAGATCCTTCTGTGTGTGTGTTGTCCGATATAGAATTAAACTAGCAGTATTAACATAAAGCTAACAATATTAACTTTATTTGTAGCAGTTTAAAGTATTCACGCAGCAGTATTAACTTCCCTTTAATGCTAGCAGTAGAAACTCTTTAAATCCGATACTGGCAGTACTAATGGAACAAGAACAGTACTAAGTACTCATAAGCAGTACTAAGTATTAAGCTAGTAGTACTAAGTTCTTATTTGGCAGCATAAACTTCAACAACCAATAACAACACTAATACCATACCATATACCATCGTTTCCATTTACAGTAACCTTATCTAATCTCAATCACACAAACTTACCTCTTTTAATACCATGTTTCAGCAGTATTAAGTTCATTCAAGCAGCACAAATAATCAAGAACTAGCAGTATTAATACTTTGAAACCCAAGCAGTATTAACCTAACTGCTTTTTAATACTAACAGTATAAACCATCTTACTACTGTTTCTTTAGCAGCACAAACTCTTATTCGTGACAATACTAACTCAATCTCATACCCAATGCTAGCAGTATTAATTTAAGAAGCTAGCATTATTAACACATAATGAGCAGTACTAACATTTTGAGCCAAACGGTATAAATCCACATTACTTTAGCAGTATTAAAAATAATGTTGGCAGTATAAACCTTTTAATATTGTTTACCTTTGAGAACATCGAACCATATAACGAATCAAACCATGTGTTGCTGCTACTAGTAACCTTCTTGTGTGTATTCGTCAATCAAACATCCAAGCTGCTAGTTTAAATCATGCCTTCGAATCCAAGTCCCCTTGTCACAGCTTTAATGTTTCTTGTGATAGCACTGAGATTGCTACAGCAGCAGTATTAATACTATATCAAGACCATTAACACCATAAATCTTGACAATCCATAAACATACTTTGTGTCAATTATTCTTGGTAGCATTAGCATCAGATCCATGGACAAAAGAAACAACATCATCATAAAGTTCGAAACCCTTTTGCATGCTGCTTCTTTGAACAATGACATACCTGCTACTTCGAATCATACAATACATGTTGTATCTGCTGCTTCTTATACCTTTTTCCTTCATAGAACCGATTCTAAAAACACCTTATGATACCAATTGTGGAGATCGTTATAGACTCATCTAGGATATTGTTGATCCCAAACCTAGATTGATTCCTTAGGTTGTTTAAGGTTAAATTA
>BQNB010096591.1:6170-25586 GCA_026074375.1 Tanacetum coccineum
ACTTGTTCTTTGATAAAGTGTTATCGGACATCAATATTCTTCGATCTTGAGTGCTGGATGTTGTTACAGCAAAGAGCAATAACACTCTTCGATCTTACGTGCAGCTTCCACTAAAGTGCAATTTCGTCTTTCGACAATGCCATTCTGTTGTGGAGTCCGCGCAACTAAAGTTTGGTGAGATATCTTGACATCTTCATAATAGGCCTTCAGTGTTTGATTCGCAAACTCTGTTCCATTATCTATTCATTTGTTACAGACTGTTGCGTTTAGACGGACTTGAATATTCTTTAGAAGTTTAGTCATGATCTTTGGAGTTTCATCTTTTGATCGTAAGAACTTTACCCAAGTAAACGATGAGTAGTCATCAACAATAACCAGAATGTATTTATTCCCATTGATACTTTCAATTCTCATTGGACCACACAGATTCATGTGCAACAAATACAACTTCTCTTGGATGGAATCATCAGACTTGGGTTTGTGTGTGTGTTTCTTGCTTTTTCCTAAAGAACAGGAAGAATACAAGTGATTTTTCTGATACTTGGGGAAGCCCTCTTACAAGACCCTATTTGGCAAGATCATTAATAGTACCAAATTTTAAATGAGACAATCTTCGAAGTCATAACCAAGACTTGGTCTTAGACGCTTTAGACAAGAGACAAATCAGAGAGGATTGCATCATTTCTTCAAGTGACATTGTGTACAAATTTGAGCCCCTAGATCCCTTGAGAAAATCTACACCTTCCAAGACACGAACATAACAGGTGTGTTTGCGAAATGCTACTTTGAGACCAGAGTCACAAAATTGACCCACTGAAAATAAGTTATGTCCTAACCCCTCCACATAATAAACTCAAGAAATTGTGACATTTCCTATCTTATAATCCCCATAGCCCTTGATTTCTGCAACATGATCATTCCCAAATCTAACAGTACCTATGAATTTACTAACAAAGTTGATGAGCTGAGAGCGCTGCCCGATCATGTGCTTGGAGCAACCCGAGTCTAGGTACCAGAGGATGATTTGAACGACCTGAAATAGACACGGGAAGAAGATGGAGAAGTGGAAACATTGGATCCCCAATGTTTTTTGGGTTCCGAGTTGTTAGAAATCTTAGATTCTACACTCTTAGATTTGCTACTCGAACCTATATTGGTTATATCCTTAAGTTTCCCTGAATTATTACTCTTGGGTACGGTTTTCTTAACTACTGTTGTTGAGAGTGGTTTCTTAGGAGGAACTATTGTAGTGGAGGTGATCCTAGTTAAAGGGTATGTATTTCCATCTATTGTGAAGGTCCGACCTGTAGGTTTCCAACTATATCCAACATTAGTGAAAACTTTACCCGTAGGTTTCCAAACTTTATTCTTTTTGCTCTTAATAGATTTAGGTTTACCACGAACATTCACATCATTAAGATAATCAAGAACACACAAATCATGAATAGCATCAAACATACATTCATTACATGTAGCACAAATAAGCTCAGAATTCACATTTAAAATAGAATGCTTAACATTTACATTACAAACAGGTTCAGAAACACGATTCTTTTTATTCAGAATCGATTTAATGCTCCTAAGATGGTCTTCCACTTTATTCTTCTTGTTGCTACTGGTTGGTCGCGAGATCCTATTTTTCTTTGTATTACCTGGAGGCTTTGATCCGCTAGCACTAGTAGAACTGATTACTCCTGTAGAAGGCAACAAAGTTTTGTTAGTATCCTTAGTTTTGCAAGAGTCTACCTGTTTTTGTGTTTTACTTGATGATGTTCTAGGTTCTGTAAACCTAACTTTCTTGTTTTTATATATTGGTGTAACTGCAATCAACTTCTCACTTTGTTTGCTTGAACTAGGGCATGTAGCACTAACATAAACTTGCAACTCCCAAATTCATGTAGCAAACTTACAGGCAAAGTCTATGTCACTATCTAAAGGCCTTAATGCTGTAGCTTTCTTAACTATCTCACGGAGTGTGTCAGCATTTTCCTGTGTATGTTTAAGATAGTCTATATGTGCTTCCCTATTTTTTAGCAGTTTAGGAGAAAGAGGTTCTAAATCTAACTTATACATCCCTGGGGCAATTACTTTGGATATATTCTCAGATTTATCACCCTCAGACACACTTTTTCCTTTTAAAGTAGCAATGTGGTCCTTTAATTTGCTGATTGAGTTGTTTTTCGCTTTTAACTGAGCTTTCAAATCATTTATTTCAAAAAATGCCTGAAATTCAGGAGCATCCTGATTGTTTCGTGGTTGGTTATTCTGAAAACTTTATTTGTATTCTTGTATTTTGATTTCAAAAGAAATACATAGATTTTCTATTCTTGCACATCTTTTTGAAAGTTCATTATAAACCGCTTTTTCAACCACTGCATTCTTTTTTGAAAGCTCAGCCTTAAGATTTACACACTCATTATATTCATCTTGATAACTCTTTTCCATACTTTAATAATCAACAATTGCAGCTAAAGAATTCACAGCAGTATGCACAAGATCTTGAGATTTATTAGCTCTAAGAGTCGATCATTTTTAAGTGAGTTCTTTCTCTTTAATCTCAAAATATTTCCTCTCTACAAAAAAAATTTCTACCTCGGTTTCCATTTGAGTAAAAAATTATTTCATGTCGATTATTTCTTTTACAAGACCTTTATCAAACATGTGAAAATACTCTTTTAAAGTGTTAACAAAAGGTTTGACATCTTTTTCAAAAGCTTTCCGAATGTGTTCAAACCTCCAAGTTCCCTCATTTTGACCAGTTACTTTGGTACGGACCGTTATCACTTTGTTAAAATCATTCACAAGACTTCTCATATTATTGAAACTATTTTTAATCAAACTTATTGTAGGAAGTTCACGAGGAATTTCCTTTGGAACTGGTTCAGATTGAACCAGTGGTGTTTTAGAAACGGGTTTTGAAATAGGTAACCAAATTTTTTGTTTCGCAAAAAGATGTTTTTGAGGCACAAAATGCTCAGACAGTTTATTCAGTGTAGCATAGTCAATGGGTGCAATATTAACTTTCTTATCTTTTGCAATTGGATCATTTTGTTTAGCATGCATCTTTAACCTACTTTCTTCAGCCAATTCTAATGTTTATTCAGTATCAATTACAGACAATGCATCATGCTGCTTAACAATTGTATGACCACAATACAATGCGGGTACTTTTCTTTGAGTTTGAGTCAGATACAAAGGATTTTAAAAACCAAGTGCAGTTTTGTGACATTCATCGTAAAAACCTTGAGGTTTTTTTTAACATATGCATTATTTGCGTTGACTGACCCATTTTGTAAACCACATTGTCTAAAGCCTTGTTTTTCTTTTCTAAATCAATGATGACATCAAATTACGTCACTTTAATAGCATCATTTATCCTATGAAAATTACCCATTTTGTATAATTATTGAGAGAATTGGTACTTAATTGTTTATATTTGAGATTTGCAGTAATTATGGAGTACTTTGTGAAGATTAGCTAAAAGGCACGCATTCTGGAGCTTAAACGAAGAAATCTGAAGAATATTGTTCTGACATCCTATACGCCGTATCCATCAAGGAAGATATGGGGTATTTGTGCCTGAACTTCACAAGAAACCACGAAGAATTGAAGAGTTATATGCCGTATCCAGAAGGCTCTATACGCCGTATTCTATTTCGAGTAATTAAAGAATCTAGAAGATATTAAACGTGGTCCCTACTCCAAGAGAACCCCCAATACGCCGTATTGACCTCGACTAATATGGCGTATCGAAGAAATTCTAGACACTATAAATAAAAGACCTAAAAATGAGTTTTAGGTGCGCTTGATCATATTTACGATACCATTACCACAAAAGTCGATTTTCAGAAGACAGGAAGAGCGAAAGAACCCTTAAAAAGTCTCGCAACGTGCTTAATAAAATAGAAAACCCTTGTAATTCTCATACTCTCAATTATTGTTCATTTTGTACCATTAATTTGACTCGGTTATGTTACCTTGGATGTTCATTATTATGCCTTGTATACTATTACAATGGTTAGGGCTAATAACCTTGGGTATTTATTTTACCCATGATTTGAATGATTAATATAACGTTTGGTTTGTTTATATCGATTGCTTAATTTATCGTTGGTTGTTGATTATGTTATCAATTCATACTTGTCTATGTGCTTAAATGTGCGACCTATCATTCAACTAGGTCTAGTGATGCCGACCAAGTTAGCTAGATACCGGGATGGCTCTCCATATTGCAATTTATATATCTAGAATCATAGGATCACAAATATTAACCTATCTTTACCATTGGTTTAGTGAACAAGTTGGACTAGCAGGTGACTTGGGATCAACAAATAACGTTCTGATTCCATTAGTAAAGACTCAGACAGTGGACTACTAGAATATAAAGAGCCGTTAAGCAGTAAGTGGGTAAAGTCCTGATGGGCTAGGTTTTAATAAGATCACCATTATTAATCTCCTAAAATAGATTATAATCAGCAAATAAAATACTTTATGTGGATGCGTTTAATTGTGACAGAATTCGACATGTCTAGATTTTAGGAAGATGCACCGCCTAAATCTAGGAAAGATATAACCCTCGAAATAAGTCATTCATTGCACTAAATAAACAATCCAACGTTCTATTTAATTAATCATGGTTAATACAGTTTTCTTATTATTGGCTTGACCACTCTTCTATCTTTTGATTACCTGCTTGCGTGTGTTATCTTTTGACCACTCTTCTATCGTTAGAATTAGGTTTAGCATAGGGTTAACATAGAACTAATTTAGATTAGAACTAACATAGATAAACTAAAATACTGATAGAACTAAGAATTATGCTCTCGCTCTTAGTGATCGACACCCTACATACCAACGAAGCTACATCTGATCGGGTACACTGCCCGTTAGTGTTGTTTTTGGGTATAGTCGGCAAAATATAAATGTAAAACTTGATAAATAAAAATACCTACACTCAACGACACATCAAGTTTTGGCACCGTTTCCGGGGAGTGAAGTTGTTTAATTTTTATTTTTATTAGTATTTTCGTTTTAACCTAGATTAACGTAATTTAGATTAGTGTAAAATTCTGTATTTTAAATTATTTTTTGCTCGTTTTTGTGTTTATTTTATTTTTCTGCTTTGTTTATTAATCTCTACACATTGTTCTGGTTGAATAATCGATACGGCGTATTCACCAAGTTGAATACGGCGTATCAGCTTTTCCACACCGATACAGCGTATTATGTTCAACAGATCCATATGGCGTATTCAAATCCATTGAATACGGTGTATCGTTCATCTAATACAGCAGCAGACTTTAAATTCTTAAGTTTCATCTCCATACTAAATTTTCCGCATTCCCTTTCTCCATAGAAAATCCTACTGATATTTTGACCTTGGTTTTAGGGTGTGCTAATTACTAAATTTCAATCATGGGAGTTGTATCCAAGACTATGACGGAACCTACTTTTGGAGAATAAAATAAGGAAGTTCGAGCGGAATATGACTCAAAAACTACTACGCCAGGTGTTAGAAATACGAAAGTATCGGTCACTTCCATTAATAACATTTGATAGCTCGTTAAGTAATATTTGGAAACTTAATAGGCTAGTTACGCTAAAGCCCATGGAAATCCCATGGTATAAGCCCATAGCCGGCCACCTATGTAAGTATATAAACCCTTTCCATGCTATGGAAAGGGTGTTGGTTGTTCATTTTCTTACACATAGTAATCTAACATTTCTCTTTTCTTTCTCTCTCTAAGTGTTCATCCAACCACCTCTCTTTCTCTCTCTAAACACTCTTCATTGAATCCATACCTTGTGTGTATTAAGATATTTTACAATTGGTATCAAGAGCCATGGGGTGATTGTGTAGGTCTTGTGTGCGTTTGTTACTCATTTTTAGGCGTGTAGTTTTCCAACCATAAAGTTTGATACTTTCTTGTTCTCTTACCTTAGTATAGTCTAGTTGTACAAGAAAAGCCTTGGTAAAACTTCAAAATCTTGATCTTTTAAAAAAATTTCGAAAAAGAGGATTTTTGTACTTGAATCTTGATTTCAAATTTTTCGTGTCAAAAACGTTAAAGTTTGTGTTTTTAAGGTTCTAATAGTCTTAGATAGGCAAGAAGTATAAGAAAAATCAGATAAAAACGTCAAAAAGTGAGTCTTTTGAAGATTTTTGGTTTTTGAGTTTCGTAGTTATTCAGGCGATTTATACGTATCTTGCTCAGGCGAGTTATACATAGTTATTCAGGCGAGTTATACGTAGTTATTCAGGTGAATTATACGTTATTTATTCAGGAGAATTATACGTTATTCATTCAAGCGTATTATACGTATTTACTTGGGCGAATTATACGTATCTCATTAGGCGATTTATACGTTGTTCCCTTCAGGCGACTTATACGTTGTTTTTCTTGGGAGAATTATACGTGGTTTCTCTTGGGCGATTTATACTTCACTTTCTAGGCGAATTATGCATTTGGCTTGGGAGATTTATACGTTTTTCTTGGGAGAATTATATGCTTTGCTTAGGAGAATTATACGCTTTGCTTGGGAGATTTATACACTTTCATTAGGAGAATTATACGGTTGTTCTTTGATTTGTAAAATCCCGTGAAAATTTGTTTTCCCGGTTTTATCAAGAATTGTAAAATCCCGTGTATTCCAAAGACTCAATCACTTTAATCAAATCTCACTTTAACACAACAACCTCCAATCACTGTACGATCATCTTACATCTTATCACATATAATCAAAATGGATTCAATCATTCCAATTGGTAAAAAGAATACACTTGCTGAGTACATGATACTCTCTGGTGCTGACAATCATCCACCAATGTTGGACAAAGACCTGTTTGATTCTTGGAAAAGTAGAATGGAACTATACATGCAAAACAGAGAGAACGAAAGAATGATACTTGAATCAGTCGAACACGGTCCACTCATTTGGCCTACTATTGAAGAAAATGGGGTGACCAGGACAAAGAAATATGCTGAATTGTCTGCTACTGAAAAAATTCAAGCTGATTGTGATCTCAAGGCAACTAATATCATTCTTCAATTTCTACCATCTGATATCTATTCACTTGTTAATCATCACAGAGTTGCCAAGGATCTATGGGAAAAAGTTCAACTTCTAATAAACTGTATGATGCATTTGATAAGTTTACTCACATCAAGGGGGAATCACTTCATCAATATTACTTGAGATTCACTCAGCTGATCAATGACATAAACATTTACAAAATGAAAATGGAGCAATTTCAAGTTAATACCAAGTTCTTAAACAGTCTTCCACCTGAATGGAGTAAGTTTGTGACTGATGTCAAGCTTGTAAAAGATTTGCATACTTCCAACTTTGATCAGATTCATGCATATCTTGAACAGCACGAGCTCTATGCCAATGAAGTCCGTCTCATGCGTGAACTCAGTCAAGATACACTTGCATTAGTTGCAAATCATCAAATGACACCATCTCACTTCAACACTTATCAGTCTTCATACAACAATCCCCAGTTTCTACAACAATAATAGTTTTCACCATCCCAGTCTCCACAATATGGATCAAATCATCCCACACAACATTACTCAACTACTTATCCATCCACACCACATGCAATCACTTACCCATCAGCATCGTATCCAAATGCTTACTCATCAACTGTTCATCAAGAGGCTTGTCCACAACCACAATTTGTTCCTCAAATTAAATATACTGTCTCCACAGTTAATTAACAGACATACCTTGCTGAATTTCCTCAAATAGACTCTGGTCTAGCAGTTCCTGTGTTTAAGCAAGGAGATGACCCTATTGATGCCATTAACAAAATGATGTCATTTCTGTCTACTGTCGTCACATCTCATTTCCCATCTACCAACAATCAGCTAAGAAACTCATCCAACCCAAGACAACAAGCAACTATTCATGATGGAAGTGTGACTATTCAACCACTTCAGGGGAGACAAAATTCTTATGTTGCTGGTACTTTAGGAACAAGGGCTAATACTTTAGGAACAAGAGGGAATTATTCAGGTCAACAAAGGGTTGTTGTTTTAACTATCAAAGGGAAGGTCATATGGCAAGACAGTGTCCAAAGCCAAAGAGGAAAAGGGATGCTACATGGTTCAGGGACAAAGTTCTATTGGTTGAAGCATAAGGAAATGGTAAAGTTCTTAAAGAGGAAGAATTGGAATTCTTGGCAGATCCTGGTATTGCAGAAGGTCCAGTTACACAGTCGGTCACCACACATAATGCAGGTTATCAAGCAGATGATTTGGATGCATATGATTCTGACTGTGATGAGATCTCTACATCCAAAGCAGTTCTTATGGCCAATTTGTCTAGTTACGGATCAGATGTTCTCTCTGAGGTACCAATCTCTAAAAACACTAATAATGATTTGCTAAATCAAAGTGTGCAAGAGATGCCGTATTCTGAACCTTCTCATTTTATGGAACATCCAAAGAATGAGATACATAGTGATAGTAATATCATTCTGTACTCTCAATATCTGATTGAATCACAAAATGCAGCTGTTTAGGATACAAATTCTTCTGCACAACAAGATGCCTTGATATTATCTGTGTTTGAACAACTGTCAAATCAAGTAACTAACTATAACAAGGTCAATAATGACAATTTAATTGCCAATGAATCCTTATCTGCTGAGCTTGAAAGATACAAAGAACGGGTAAAATTGCTAGAAGAAAGACAAAATATGGATTTAGGTACTCAAGAAAAGCTTATAATAGATGATATAATTCAGGAGAAATATGCACAATTTGCGGATTTTGAAAAAGAAATTAACTGTCTTAAACAAACTCTTTCTGAACAATCAAAGGAAAAGGAATTCTTAACAAAAACATTTAATGTTTTCAAAAACGAATCCAAGGAAAAAGAAGCTAAGAATATTGATACAGAAATTTGTTAGGATCATTAAAAGTGTCGATTATATGGTTTTGTATTATTTAAGTAATTAGAGTTTCTTTTAACAATGTCAAAGTAGTTTGTAATAAAGTATTTTATGCTAAAAGAATGAAATAACATAATTACCAAAGTCTAGGGACTAGATGTGACAAGTTAGGAAAATAAGGAAGGGAAGCCTTCTTCCATTAACTATAAATACCCCTCTAATCTTCATTAGAGGGTGATGCACTTGTAACAAACTCTTTCAAGATTCCTTCCCTTTTATTTCATTTGAATTTCATTTACTTGCCTTCTCTACTATTCTCTATGCATACATGTTCGATATGATTGATTCAAGATTCATGTGACCTATCAAGTGGTATCAATCGCCAATAGAGAAGTAGAGTGTTTAATTCGTGAGTTTTTTTCACGTCCGAGAAGCGTACAAAGATGTTCGGAGAATTTGGTTGAAGATTTTGAGCTTTCGAGATCGATTTTGACAACAAATTTGAGTATTTGGGAGTATCGAGTGTTGTTTTATCTCGTTAGTAGTTCTCAGAAGTGGTATTCGTGTTCTCGGAAGAAGTTTCGCATTTATCCGGAGTTTTATTCTTGTTTTTTAGCAGATTCAGTAGTAATAGTTGTGTAACTTCGATAAGAAATTTTGTAATAGATATATACGATCTTTCGGTTCTATCGAAAATCGTATATTAGGTGCTTAGTCTCAAACTCGGTTTTATCGAGTTTTATGAGTTTCACATTTTCGGTTTTTAATCGATTTGTGAAATAACGGTTTTGACTAGGTATATCTCTAGAATTAAGATTTCAATGTCATTAACATACATCCAATTCATGGTTTTATCGTGAATTGAAAGTGTTGAAAAACAAAATTTCTTAAATTTTAAAAATTCGGACATCAAATTCGGTTTTATCGAATTTGAAGTTTAAGGACTTTTGTATTATCTAGTCATCATAAATTTTGATTTCATCAAATTTGTGGTTATTAATAATCCATAATTGTTGAATTTTTCAAAATTTGGACCTACCGAGTTTGTAGCTAAATCGAGTTTTAGGTTTACATAGTTTGAATTTCCGAGTTTAATAAGTTTGTAGATTTACAGTGTTGAGTTGTATATTCAACAAGTGTATCGAGTTTCAGACTACTTGTTATCCGAGAACAGTGTTGTCCGAATTTGACAACTGTTACCGAGTTTGATAATATTCTCACAAATATCACTCATTTTCGTCTACAAAGATCCAATCTTTGAATCTTAAGACATGTCGACATCCAAAACATACCAACAATCCCTTGCTGATCCCGGTTCTGAGAATAGGCCTCCCATGCTTGAAAGGGGTAGTTATTACCATGTCAAGTGTTCTAGACGATATCTAAACTGGAAGAGAGACAACCGCAAGTGGCTTCTCAAAGCACTTGATGAAGACCCTTATGAGTTTAAGAATTTCGTTCCTGAAGGCTCGACAATACCACGATTGCAAACTGTAGAGGATCTTGAAGGTGATGACTTATTGCTCTATGATGCTGAAATGGAGGTCATGAATATGATTCTACTTTCTATTCCTAATGAGATTTACAATTATGTGAACGCTTGCACTTCGGCCAAGGATATGTGGAAACGAGTTGAAAGATTGATAAGGGGAACTATACAAAACAAAGTTGACAGAAAAATGCATTTTACGAACGAAATTGATCAATTTGTTGCTGATCAAGGGGATTCACTTGTTGTGGCGTATGTCTACAACCGTTTTTTGCTCAGCCAATGATTGGTAGTGGGAACGAAATAACATGAACTTTCCAACTGTTACAATTAACATAAAGTTTCTGAATAGTTTGCAACCGGAATGGTTGAAATATGTGACTCAAGTTCGTCTTGCTAAACGATTGACAGTGGATTCGTTTGATGATCTTTTTGATTATCTTCAGCAATTTGAGAAACTGGTTAATGCATCAAGAGCAAAGAAGTTAGAAAAGTCTCATGACCCTTTGGTTCTAGTAGCATACACGGGTTCATCATCTAGACAAACATCATCTTATTATGTAACACATCCTACGTCTGTGGTTGATTATGATGATGAGTACCAGTAGGATGATGTTCACAACAATTCTAAAGATCCTCTAGTCTCTGCGATGTTACTACTTGCAAAAGCCATTACTCAAAATTTCTCTAATCCAACAAATAATCGTCTTTGTGCTTCATCTAACACCAAAAATCAAGCAATCATTCAAGGAGACAGGGTGAATATTTAAAGCAGGAATTCTGGCAATAATAGAAGGAATAGCAGACGGGCTTATGTTCAAGAGGAAGTTGTTAAGGGAATGAATGCTCCGAATGAGACTGGAAATGTTCAAAGGACTCTTCGCACTCCGTCTTCAGGCAAGACTTCAGCAGTTCAATGCTACAACTGCAGTGGAAAAGGGACTTTTATGCTAGGAAATTGTCCAAAGCCAGGGTTCGTGAACTCAAGTATTTCATGGAGCAATGTTGTGGGCAAAATCAGGATGAAGCATGGAGTTAATTCTTACTGATGAGCAGATGATTTTTCTTTGCTGGACGCATCAAGGATGGAATAAATTGTAAAAATCAGTGCAAACATATGCTTAATGGCCAGATTTTCATCCAGCTGATCTTAACTTCTTTTTCTCTTTTTTTTTTTTTTTTTTTTTTTTTATGATGATGGGCCAAGCTATGCAGTTCTGCTTTTCTAGTGAGGTACAATCTTCATCATTAAAGAGAATAATGAACCAATGTATCCAACTCTTACTAAAATTATTTAACAGTACCATTAGTGATGATCATACATTAATTGCAATTCAAATTTGATTCATTCAAGGGAAATGTTAATAGTGCAGTGTACACACACCCAAAAATGCGTGTCACAGCGGAAGTACACCGGGGGCGTTACTTCATAATACACAGCAGCTAGATACAACGAGAACGACCTTCCTAAATGTGTCGTTGAAAAAGTAATCTCGTTGATTTACATGAAATTGATATAAATGTTTGTCCACATTATTGCTCACAATGAAAAAGATTAAATTTACACTAACGAGCTTTGATCACTTGTTTGTATGGTGAAATCCATGAATGAAATACTTGTCAGTTCTTAGACTCCAATGCACATCCAATAATCCAAGCATTCTAATTCACCTTGAGAAAAAACTTGCTTAAAAAAGTGTCAACATAAAGTTGGTGAGTTCATAGATTTGTTTAAGTATAAATGCTGTACCATTGTTCTGTCAATGTGTGTTTGTACCATTTAAAATCCTTAAAGGTCCTACCAATAAATGTATGTATGATTTTTAGAAATCAAATAGTTGTAAAGTATGCATGACATTCAATCCCTAAATAGTAACATATTAAATCGTATGATCCGTTGTATCGCAATTGTTCCAAGCATGCATGATCATTGATATTTATATCACCAAAATGTTTTCAAGTAGTTATTGCCACTTTAAATAAGGATGCACAGTAAATATCCATGTGAGTATAAAACAATGATTACAATTACTCTAAGTTCCATGAGACTGATGCGCTAACATGAATCAATAGCCTTGTGCTTACTCCGGATTGTCCTCCACCTGGACACCCTCAGCATTGAAGTACTTTACATGTGCCTACTCGGATGCCCCCCCTGGACACCCTCAACATTGAATTATTTTTTCGTGTGCTTACACCGGATGCCCCCCTCATTGACACCCTTACGGCATGAATTACTTTACTGTGGCCTAAACAGGAGGCACCCACCTGGACACCCTCAGATTGAATCACTTTATAACATAAACCTGAGCTAATCCGTAATCATAAATGTATAGTATGCTTGTTCGTTCAAAACTAAAACCAAGTATTGTATCTCTCGTGAGATGTATTAAATGAGTATATAACCAAACATGTATTCAACCATATAAGAATGCATTTGTAAAAAAGCATGTTCTCACCCCAAAATATATGTATAAACAGAGTACAAAACATGGGGCTTAAACTCACATTGATCGATGTAGAACGTATTGAAGATAGGTATCTAATATGCACAACACGAACGAATGGGACGAAGCGGTTCGATCATAGAAGTTGCAACTAATTCTTACAGGCTATGACCCACTAGCCTTGGATAATGTATTTGGGTTCGATGAATGGTCACATACAACTCGCGAATGTAGTTAAAGATTTAGATTTCCATGTTGTAATTAGTTTGGTGGTTGGTTAATAAATAAATGAAAAATGTGAACGCAAAGTATGTAATATATTCTGTATACTATTACATATGGATAAATAAAACCTTATTTAACTCATAACGTGAATTATATAACAAAAGACAAAACAATCTAAGATTAATGTGAGTATATAATGTTTGCAGGTATTAGATAATAGAGTGAGTAAATGATTAAACCAATTTACAGTAGATCTCTTAAAATTAATACCACTTGGGACCACAAAATTTATTAATTAAAAGGAGTTATTAATTAATCGATAAATTAATAATTCAGTATTTTATATAATAATTACGATTATGTTATTAATTTATTGTATACAAATGGTTGGAAGAAAAAAGTTCTATATATATTAATTATTATTTTATTAAATTATTGTATACAATGCATGGTATATCATATGAACGGCCCAATTTGATAAGAAACCTTCAATCTCCCACTTATTTTGTTCTTGTGATTCAATGTATCACTTTAGGACATTAAAAATTATTTTCTTTATATATAAATACAAGTTCAAAATAGGATAACACAAACAAATCATTCACACAACTTGGTTTCCATCGTAAAGGTGTGAAAAAAACAACAATGACAGACGAAGATTCGAAGTGCATTATGCAAGCACAAAACAGAAGGGATAATACAGTCTCTACCGTCAAAAGCATTGCAAGAAATGGTTAATAGTAACTATGGTTTGGCAGGTGTTCAAGCGACAATATCGATACATTTTAAGCGGTTGGAGAAAAGCCAACTCAAGAAAGGTGTACAGAATTTGATCAAAGAGTTGGGTTATCGCTAATGCAATGGATGTCGCGAATGATGTTCTGAGAGAGTCTCACAGAAGAAAATGTAGTTGCACAGTTGTTGAATGATGAGAGAAGACATTATTGAAAGAGTTATTGGAATTACTAAAGATGATATCGATGAAGAAGATGATGATAGTTCTACAATGGACTACCCCCTTTCGCGGAAACGAAGCTTATTAAAGCGGCTAGAGTGGCACATGTGAACAATTTCTTGTTGAGCTGGAGAGAGAGAAAACAACCCAGAAGATCTTCCATGCTAAGGAAAATTAGAGACGAGATTCAAGGGGAATTGATTTCAACAAAAAACAAAAAGACAATTGAGTCATTTTTCAAGAAATAACCTTCATATATAGTTCATTGTAATATGTATATTTAAGGAATTATAGAATTTATGATTTTTATATGGGGTCTAAAGAATTTATCAAAAATGTATTAGGATGTCTTTTAATTTTAGCGAATTATTTAGTTAGACACTATCCCCGAGTCGGGAACGGCAAAAAAGACTATCTTAGAGAGTTTATTAAATAATCGTGTTATTAATTTATCGAGTTTCTACTGTTGTTTGCCCGTTTCCGAAATCACCACTATTTAAAATAAGAAGTTCTTGCATTGGTGTAAACGGTACGTTTTAAGGTTATCGCTTATGTGTTAAACGATATTTGTTAAAGTTTTCACAAACAATTGCTTATGTTATCTTCTAGTGACAATTATAAACCCCAAATTTACAATAATATTTTATAAATTTAAAATTTCGTTTCTCGACGATTCGGTTTAGACATAGTTATCTCATTGTAAAAAGTTATAGTTTTCGTTCGTTTTTACGGTTATTGTTTAATAACACTATTATTATTTCTTTAAAATAATAACTTAGTCCCTTTTATCGGTTTCTAAAATAATAGAGGTTTTAGTAAAACATTACTAAATAGAAAAAGTTATATAAATTTCGTCATGACCTTCCCGGTTATATAACGTTTCCCATATTTATAAAATCTAAGGTCTTCCTACTTTTCAAAACAACTGCGTGTTTCAAATAATTCATATATACATATATATTTAAACGAGATCAAATAGGAACACTATAATAAGTAATATATTTATTTAACCATTTAACCACCATTAATTCCGTTTTATAATTTATAAAACTTTATGATATAATTATTGTTGGTTTTTACCATTAAACGCACCCTTGTTGCTAAACCAAACGCTCCTAACTGCACAACCAAACGCCCCTAAACGTGTTTCTGCTCACCCCAAACGCACCCTATTTGGCAATCTGCTAAGCCAAACGCCCCTTTTGGCAGTTAACCTAACAACCAAACACCCCTATGGGCTGTTTCCAGATCCAAACGCCCACCCCTATTGTTGTTTATACTAAACCAAACGCACCCTAACTGGTCATAACCCAAAACCAAACGCAGCCTAGCTGCGGTGCAAAACCAAACGCACCCTGTTTTGTTAATACAAACCAACCGCACCCTTGTGGGTGAGAAACCACGAAACCAAACGCACCTTTGACCTGGTGGAACACACTCCAAACCCGACGCACCCCTTGGCTGTGAAACCACAACTCGACGCACCCCTTGGCTGTACAAACCAAAGCACCCTTTGGTTGTGAACCCACAAACCAACGCACCCTTTGGTTGTTACCACCAACTCGACGCACCCCGGGGTTACATCAAAACCCAACGCACCCTGTGTGGTGTAAAACCACATAAAACAAAAAAATATCACACCCAAAAAACCCTAGTTTGTTGGTGTTTTATCAAACAAAAAAACGAACCCCCTTTGCCGGTGATTAATAGAAAACCAAACACCACCCGCTTTTTGGGTCGTTTCTTTTAAAAAACCAACGCAACCCATGGTTGTCGCTATTGAACCCGACGCCCCAAGGATAGGTTGGTGAAGGGTGATGGAGGTGGCTGTGGTGATGTTGTGGTGTCGTGGTGGCTGAGATGGACGTGGGGATGGTGGGGTGTGGGTGGCGGTGGAGATTATGGCAGTGGTGGTGTTGATGTCGCGATGGTGGTGGCGGCTGGAGACGATGGGGATGGCGCGTGGGGCGCGTGGTTCAGCGGATCGGGTAGATCGAGCGGAGAGAAGCAATTTTGGACTTGGCCGAAAAAAGTGGCCGGAGATGGCGGCAGTTGGGTGGTGGCGAAAAACTTTTTCGGCGGTGGCAGCCGGAAAACGAGAGAGGGAGAGAGAGGTGTATACATATGTGTGTGTTTTTCTATCTATAAAATGTATTATAAAATTTATATATATATAAAAGTTATAATTAAAAGTGGCAAGTGTATATTAGTTTAGGGTAAATTGTGTAAATATTTCCACAGGGACCAAATGGGTAACTTGTGAGTATTATTTTATAAAATAATGGTTCGGGACTCGTTGAACGTTTAAATGGTTGATTAATAACACGAAATTTGACGCCATTGTTTCATAGTTCATTTTTCACATAAAAAACGTGTATTTACTTTGATAGTTTTTCCTAAATTATGTTTATTAACATTTATAAAAATATTCGTTATTTATTTGGAAACCCGGTTATGTCTTGTCCGAAAGTAAAAATAAAAATAATTTCTAACCCGTATAATTCGCGTTATCAACAAACGTTTTCGAATAAAATGATGACTAATTATTAAATATTTTTATTTAATAAAAAGTGTAAATTAATTATAATTTAATTATTTTCTCGTTTCTAAATCTTGCGAGGGCATTTCAGTCACTTTCTGATTGTTTTCGGGTCTCGGTCAAAACTGAAAAGTTGTCAGGAATGTCGTTTTACATCAAATTGCTTTAGAGTCCGAATAATGAAAACGTGATTTAGCTGCTCGTTTCTTGAGAAATTCAACTTAGGAATAAACATATATTTCTCGTTTCTTTTC
The DNA here is from genome assembly GCA_026074375.1 of Tanacetum coccineum. Taxonomy (NCBI): domain Eukaryota; kingdom Viridiplantae; phylum Streptophyta; class Magnoliopsida; order Asterales; family Asteraceae; genus Tanacetum; species Tanacetum coccineum. The sequence goes on from BQNB010096591.1 coordinate 22,982, forward strand.
AAATAATATTTGAAAACTTAAATTCGTAATCGACGAGAGAGATAAATAATAATAAATATGATTTATTATTTAAATAATTTTCAGGAATTTACCGGCTATGAGGTAATCGCTTTTATGTGACCGTACAAAGTCAAAAGTCAAAAAAATCAAGTCAGATTCGAAAAGTCAAAGATTAAAATAGTCCTTTAAAATTTTGAAAATTCCCGGATGTTACAGGCAGTGTTGAAAAAGATACACATTTTCCTGATCTATGTGCAGTAGAAAAACTTGCTAGAAATGCATATCAGGAAGCTGAAAAACAACGATTATTTGCTCAACAAGTTCAAACACAAAACACGCATTTGACCAGTCAGCTTGAGATGTATAAGGAACGGGTTCGGATTTTGGAAAACATAAACAAGGATAATAATTATCTCAACGAATTTTTGAAGCTGATGAACGGAAAAACGTTATAATAAAACCAATAGCTCATTCTCTCAATTAGTTTCGCTCGATCGAATTTCATTCGAGATCTCGAAAAACAAAGAGTAAATTAGATCTAGATGTCACAAATTTCAAACGGAATAATGAGAAAAACGATTACAAAAGACTCATTCAATTTAAAAAAGGCAAATGAGTGAAAAAAGAGGGACACGTATATGTTATATTCTGATTTAGGCAGAGAAACTGAAAAAGAATGTTGATCTGATTTTGAAACTTGGTAATTCTTTACAAGGAATGTTTATGTTTGGGCCAAAACCATTGTCTGTGTATGACCAACAATTAAAACATGGTTTGGGGTATCCGAATCCTTATACACTCAAGCAAGCAATTTCAAAGTGTCCAAAGTTATATGTTGAGGATGCGGTCAAAAGTCAACAAAAAATGACAGAAAAAAAGTTTATGATTCCAATCATCGGCTGTGTTGCAAATAAACATAAATTGCTGGACAATTGACTACAAAAAACTTAAATGCGCCTTTATAAAGATTGTGCTTCCTCAAATGAGCCTTCTGTCGAGCAAAAATATTTCCTCTTCTTCTATTCCCTCGGTTAAGATTCCAGTATAAAAAAATATGCCAAGTGAGTAACCTTTGATCAAAGAATTAGACAAGATAAAAGTCGGTTTTGAGAAGCTGTCTTTGCTAATACAACAGAACTGTAAAAGAGCAAGCATTTTTTACATATCACCGGCAGAAATACAAATCAATGATTTTTGTCAAGATCAAGTTAAACTAATTCTTAACGAGTTGAAGGTTTATCTTGAATTCTTTCGGAATCTATTTCAAAAGGATATAAAAGAAATGAAAGATGTTTTTGAGTCGACAGATTGAGCTTATGATACTAGATAAACAAAATGAATTGTTGAAAAGATTCAACTTTTGAAGCTTCACTACAAACATGATGTGAGATGTGTGTGTTGATTTATCATGAGGTGTAGATTAAGATCTTAAATGCTGGAACTTGAAAAAGTCCCAAGAGAAATTCTTTTCGAGATTCATTGATAGGATTTGCAAGCAAGAATAAAAATTTCTTGAAAAAGATGTTAAGATGTGAAGCAAAGTGTTGATTGTTAATTAATAATTACAACTGTAAAAGGAAACAAAAATGGATTCCACTTCGAAAAATAAAATCACAATTCCTCTTGATTAATCTTGGATTTCAAAGATGGAGAAACTTGAGAATGAGAACGTGTCTTTGGATTTTACAGTGCAATCTTTGATAAAAGAACGAGATAATGCCAAAATGGAGTATAAAAAGCTTTTCGATTCAAGAAAAAAGACACGGTCTCAAACTCAAAAGGAAATGGATGAATTGATTGTTCATGTTTATGAGAAAACATATGCATATGATGCTATTCGTGCTGAGAATCAGAATCTTTTATCTACCATATCTGAGTTATAGAAAAGATTGGAAAAAGTTGAAAAAAAGTAAGTCTGTAAATACTAAGTTTGACAAAACAAATGGTTATCAATCTCTTCTTTGTGTCACACCACTAAACAAACACGCTTTTCAAAAGAAAACAGATGTTCCCAAAACAGAAGAAAATCATGTTGTGTCAAAACCAGTCACTTTACAGACTTCACCTACCAAACAAACAAGGGCAAATCAAAACACACATGTCATTAGACCAGGAATGTACAGAGTTGTCACAACACAAGAATCATAAACAAACAAGACTAAAAGTGCTTTATCTTCTACAAGAATAAATGCTACATCTAGAGTTAGAAGACCAATGAGTCGAGATTCACATGTTGCGCATAGTGTCTTAGATAACTCTAAGAAAGCAGTAAAGAATGTAGTAGTTTATGTTAGGAAAAATAAGCAAACAGACAATACATCTGCAAATGTTATTCAGAACAAGGAAAATGTAATTGATGATGATGTTGCAAACGCTTCTAAAGCGAAAACTTTGTTATGTGTTTCTTGTATGAAAAATGTACTTATTCCTTGTCATGATAAATGTCTTGTAAAGCATAAATTGAATGTGCGTTCAAATGTTCGTAGAACCTTCTCCACTAATTCTAGAACACCAAAATCTTTAGAAACTATGATAAGTGCTTAATTACACATATCTTTTACCTCTAAAAACGAGCTTAAATGACCAAAAACAGACAAAAACTGCC
>BQNB010096592.1:0-25586 GCA_026074375.1 Tanacetum coccineum
TAAGCTACCTACTACTTTTTGGGCTAAAGCAGTTAATACTGCTTGCTATGTGCAAAATAGGGTATTAGTAACTAAGCCTCATAACAAGACCCTTTATGAACTTTTCTTTGGTAGAAAACCAGCTTTAGGCTTTATGAAACCATTTGGGTGTCTTGTTACAATTCTCAATACCATAGATCACATAGGCAAGTTTAATGGTAAGGCTGATAAAGGATTCTTTGTTGGAAACTTAATCAATAGTAAAGCATTTAGAGTATTCAACAATAGAACTAGGATAGTTGAAGAGAGCCTGCATATCCAGTTTAGTAAGAATACACCTAATATTGCAGGAAGTGGACCAAATTGGCTTTTTGATATTGATGCACTAACAATGTCAATGAATTATAAGCCCATTGTTGCGGGAAATCAGTCTAATGGTAATGCAGGTACAAAAGCATGTGATGATCCAGGTAAAGCTAGAATGGAGACAGTACATGGCAAAGATTACATTCTACTATCATTGTGGACTACTGATCCACCATTCTTTTAAAGTTTAAAGAGTTCTCCTGATGCTGGATTCAAACCTTCAAGAGATGATGAAAAGAAGGTTACTGAAGAACCAGGAAAAGAAGGTGGTAATCCAAGTAAAGATGGTGAAAGAAATGAAGAGAAGAAGGATAATGTTAACAGCACTAACAATATTAATGCTGCTAGCACAAATGAAGTTAATACTATTGGTGGAAAAACAAGCATTGAACTTCCAGATGATCCAAATATGCCTGCTTTGGAAGATATTGTTTATTCAGATGATGATGAAGATGTTGGTACAGAGGCTGACATGAACAATTTATATGCATTTATGCTTGTCAGTCTTATTCCAACTACAAAAATACACAAAGATCATCCAGTTGAACAAATTATTAGAGACTTAAGTTCGGCACCTAAAACAAGAATAATGATAAAGAATTTGGAAGAACATGGTTTGTTTAGTTCAGTTCAGCAAAGAATAAACCATAAAGACTTTCAAAACTACTTGTTTGCTTGCTTTTTATCACTAGAAGAACCCAAAAAGGTAATTCATGCATTAAAGGATCCAAGCTAGATAGAGGCTATGCAGGAAGAGCTTTTACAAATCAAGTTACAAGAAGTTTGGACTTTGGTGGATTTACCAAATGGAAAAACGGCCATAGGCACTAAATGGGTCTTTAGAAATAAAAAGGATGAAAGAGGAATTATGATTAAAAATAAAGCAAGATTGGTTGCTCAAGGGTACACACAAGAAGAATGGATTGACTATGATGAAGTCTTTGCCCCTGTTGCAAGAATTAAAGCAATTAGGCTATTTTTAACCTATGCCTCATTTAAAGACTTTGTGGTATACCAGATGGATGTCAAGAGTGCTTTTCTTTATGGTAAGATTGAAGAGGAAGTCTATGTTTGTCAACCACCAGGATTTGAAGATCCAGACTTCCCTGACAGAGTATACAAAATAGAAAAGGCACTTTATGGGCTACATCAAGCTCTCATAGCTTAGTATGAAACCTTGTCAACTTATTTGATTAGATAATGGGTTTCAAAGAGGGAAAATTGACAAGACCTTATTTATCAGAAGGGACAAAGGTGATATTCTGTTAGTTTAAGTGTATGTAGATGATATCATTTTTGGCTCTACAAAGAAGTCATTATGCACTGAATTTGAGAAGATGATGCATAAGAAGTTTTAGATAAGTTCTATGGGTGAACTCACATTCTTCTTAGGACTGCAAGTAAAGCAGAAGGAGGATGGGATTTTTATCAGTCAAGACAAGTATGTGACTGAGATTTTGAAGAAATCTGGTTTTACTGATGTCAAAACAGCAAGCACACCTATGGAAACTCAAAAGCTTTTGCTCAAGGATGAATGTAGATTGTAAATGACATATAAGAACAAGGATTAAAACTGATATAGAGGTATGGTAAAATGGAATAAATGTGTAGCCATATTATTAGAGAATTAAGGATAAAGAGATGGGAAGAGTGTGTATGCTAGAGAGAGAACACACACATACACACTTTTACAAATGTGAGCTTCACCCCTCCATGGAAGTATGAAGGGGGTATTTATAGTCCTAGTGCCACATAACTATCATAACTAGTCATTATTAGTCCCTATGTGACACGCTATAAATAAACTAATGTAATTCCGTCTTTGTCACCATATTTTAAGGCTAACAATGAAGATGGTAAAGAAGTAGATGTTCATTTATATAGATCAATGATTTGTTCATTGATGTATCTTACTTATTCAAGACCTGATATTATGTTTGCAGTATGTGCCTATGCAAGATACCAAGTCAACCCAAAGGTTTCACATCTTCATGTTGTAAAAAGGATCTTTAGGTACTTAAAAGGTCAACCAAAATTGGGCCTTTGGTATCCAAAAGATTCTCCTTTTGATTTGGTAGCATACACTGATAGTGATTATGCTAGAGTAAGTCTGGATAGGAAGTCTACAACAGGAGGTTGTCAATTCCTTGGAAGTAGATTAATATCATGGCAATGAAAGAAACAGATTATGGTTGCAAATTCCATAGCAGAAGCTGAATATGTAGTTGCTTCAAGTTGTTGTGGACAAGTGCTTTGGATTTAGAATCAATTACTTGATTATAGGTACAATTTCTTGCATACCAAAATCTTTATTGATAATAACAGTACTATTTGCATAATTAAAAACCTTATTTTTATTCAAAAACAAAGCATATAGAGATTAGACATCACTTTATTAGGGATTGCAATGAAAAGAAGTTGATTCAAATGGTTAAAATCCATACTGACAAGAATGTTGTAGATTTGCTTACAAAAGCTTTTGATGAAAGTAGGTTTCAATATTTGATTGCTAGTATTGGAATGCTAAATCCTTAAAATCTTTTATCTCTTTATGTTTTTGTAGAGTTTTGTATGAATTAGTACTGTTATTCATGTCATTAAAAGTTTCTGCTGTTAAGTATAATTAGTGCTGCTAGTTATACTTAATACTGCTAAGTTACTGCTGTTAGATATACTTAATATTGCTGGTATAATTAACATTGTGAAAATTAGTAAGAATAAAAACAGAAAGAGAGTTGTGTGTAATAAAAACAGACAGAGTGATTTGGTGAGAAAAAGAATTAAGAGAATTTATGAGAATAAAAACAGAAAGAGAGTTGTGTATAATAAAAATAGACAGAGTGATTTGGTGAGAAAAAGAATTGAGAGAATTGGTGAGAATAAAAACAGAAAGAGAGTTGTGTGAAATAAAAACAGACAGCGTGATTTGGTGAGTAAAAGAATTGAGAGAAATGGTGAGTTGAAAAATAGAAAGAAAGTTGAATATATTATAAACAGACAGAGTGTTTGGAATTGGAGTTAATGCTGGTGACTCAAAGTTAATGCTGCTAGGCATAACTTACTACTGATGATGAAAGTGAATGCTGCCAGACATAACTTACTATTGCTATTAAACATTAATGCTGTTGAGGGTATTTTCATAAATACTTCGATTAAGGATTTAAATCACTCATTTAATTGATTTCATTCAATCATATATCACAAACCCTAACTCAATTTCATTATTCATCATCAAAACCCAACACAATGACGACCCTACAGTTTGCTGATACTCACAATTTGGTCGCATTTTTGTCTAAACCCACTGAAAGTGAAGTGTTTGAGCAGATAGTGAATTTTTTGAATGCAAATCCTATAATATATGTACTAAAGATCAATCCTACAATCTATACTTCGTGTATTGAACAGTTCTGGGCTACTGTAAAGGCGAAAACTATTAATAAGGAAGTAGAGTTACAAGCCCTAGTGGATGGGAAGAAAGTAATCATAACCGAATCCACTGTAAGAAGAGATCTTCACCTGGAAGATGCTGAAGGTGTTGATTTTCTACCCAATGCTACCATCTTTGCACAGCTTACACTAATGGGGTATGAGAAACTTTCATAGAAGCTTACTTTCTATAAGGCATTCTTTTCCCCCACAATAGAAATTCCTTATTCATACCATTTTGCAATGCCTAAGTGCTAAGACTACTCTTCAGGAATGAATTTAGTAACACTATGGCTTATGCAATCATCTGTTTAGCTACAAACCAGAAGTTTAACTTTTTAAAGTACATATTTGAAAGTATGGGGAAGAACTTGGAGAATGTGTCTGGTAAATTCTTGATGTATCCAAGATTTATACAAGTGTTTTTGGAGAAACAACTTGAAGGATTGTCAAATCATAAAAGGATTTATGTTACAACCTCTCACACTAAGAAGATTTTCAGAAACATGAAAAGGGTAAGGAAAGGCTTTTCTAGAAGAGAAATACCCTTATTTCCAACAATGGTGGTACAAGCTCAAGAAGAAATGGGTGAAGGTTTAGCAAAACCTACTGATCCCCATCACACACACACCATTATTCAACCATCAACATCTCAATCTTAAAAGAAATAAAAACCTAGGAAGTCAAAGAAAAAGGACACTAAGGTACCTCAGCCTAGTGGTCCTACAGATAATGTTGTAGATAAGGCTGTCAATGAGGAGATGGATGACAGTTTGGAAAGGGCTGACACTACTGTTCTACTAGCTTAGATGCAGAGCAGGATAGAGTTAACATCAATAAGACCCAATCCAAGGCAACACTTAATGAACCAAGTTTTCTTAGGAACTAGTTCAGGTAGTGGTCCCAGGCGCCAAGACACCATAGGGATACTATTGCTCAAATTGGGTTTGAGAATGTATCTAAAACTTCTAATGATCCACTGCTCGCAAGAGGTAATACACTTCGAAGTGGTGAGGATAAACTAAAACTTAAGGAATTGATGGAATTTTATATCAAATTGCAATAAAGAGTTCTTGACTTGGAGAACACAAAGACTGCTTAAGCTCAGGAGATTACAAGTTTAAAACTGAGAGTCAAGAAGTTAGAGAAGAAAGGAGGATCAAGAACTCACAAGCTCAAAAGATTATACAAGGTGGTAATCTGCAAAAGGTTTCCTCTGATGATGCTAGTTTGGGTGATCAGGAGGATACATCCAAACAGGAGAGGAAAATTGATGACATTGATAAAGATGCAGAGATTACATTGATTGATGAAACTTAGGGGAGGTATGGTGATGACCTAATGTTTGAATTAAAAAACAAAGCATATAGAGATCAGACATCATTTTATTAGGGATTGCAATGAAAAGAAGTTGATTCAAATGATCAAAATCCATACTGACAAGAATGTTGCAGATTTTCTTACAAAAGCTTTTGATGTAAGTAGGTTTCAATATTTGATTGCTAGTACTGGAATGCTTAATCCTTCAAATCTTTTATCTCTTTATGTTTTTGTAGAATTTTGTATGAATTAGTAATGTTATTCATCTCATTAAAAGTTTTTGCTGTCAAGTATAATTAGTGATGCTAATTATACTTCATTCTGCTAAGTTAATGCTGTTAGTTATACTTAAAACTATTGGTATAATTAACATTGTGAAAATTGTGAGTAAAAGAATTAAGAGAGTTGGTGAGAATAAAAACAGAAAGAGAGATGTGTAAAAACAGAAAGAGTGATTTGGTGAGTAAAAGAATTAAGAGAATTTGTGTGTTGAAAAACAGAAAGAGAGTTGTTTAAAAACAGAAAGAGAGAATTGTGAGTAAAAAGAATTGAGAGAAATCAAAAACAGACAAAGAGTTTTTGTGAGCTAAAATGTTAATTTGATGATGGAAAAAGCTGATTAGAATGGAATTGGAGTTAATGCTGGTGATTCAAAGTTAATGCTGCTAGGCATAAACTTACTGCTGCTGGGGAAAGTTAATGCTGCTAGGCATAAACTTACTACTGCTGTTGAAAGTTAATGCTGCTAGGCATAACTTACAACTGCTGGTGAACGTTAATGCTATTGAGGGTAGTTTCATAAATACTTTGATTAAGGGTTTCATTCACTCATTTAATCGATTTCATTCAATCATATACACTCTAATCACAAACCCTAACTCAATTTCATCATTCATCATCAAAACCCAACACAATGACGACCCTACAGTTTGTTGATACTCATAACTTAGTCGTGTTTTTGGCTAAACCCGTTGAAAGTGAAGGGTTTGAGCAGATAGTGGATTTTCTTAATGCACACACTATTAAATATGCACTAACGGTTAATCCTATGATCTATACTTCGTGCATTGAATAATTATGGGCTACTGCCAAGGTGAAAACTATTAATGGGGAAGTACAGTTACAAGCCCTAGTGGATGGGAAGAAGATAATTATTACTGAAGCATCTGTTAGACGTGACCTTTAGCTGAATGATGAAGAAGGTACGGATTGCTTGCCAAATGCTACCATTTTTGAAGAACTTACAAGGATAGGGTATGAAAAACTTTCACAGAAGCTTACATTCTATAAGGCATTCTTTTCTCCTCAATGGAAATTCCTTATTCATACCATTTTGCAATGCCTAAGTGCTAAGACTACTGCATGGAATGAATTTAGTAGCACTATGGCTTCTGCAATTATCTGCCTAGCTACAAACCAAAAGTTCAACTTTTCAAAGTACATATTTGAAAGTATGGTGAAGAACTTGGATAATGCTGGTAAATTCTTGATGTATCCAAGGTTTGTGCAAGTATTCTTGGAAAAACAACTTGAAGGGATGCAAATTCACAAGAGAATTTATGTTACACCCTCTCACACTAAGAAGATTTTTAGAAACATTAGGAGGGTAGGGAAAGGCTTTTCTGGAAGGGACACACCCTTATTTCCTACAATGATGGTACAAGCTTAAGAAGAACAGGGTGAAGGTTCAGCAATGCTCACTGATCCCCATCACACACCCACCATTATTCAACCATCAACATCTCAACCCCAAAAGAAACAAAGATCAAGAAGGCCAAAGAGAAAGGACACTGAGGTACCTCAGCCTAATGGTCCTACAACTAATGTTGTAGATGAGGCTGTCAATGAGGAGATGGATGACAGTTTGGTGAGGGCTGCCACTACTGCTACTGGCTTAGATGCAGAGCAGGATAGTGGTAACATAGATAAGACCCAATCCAAGGCAACACCTAATAAACCAAGTTCCCTAGGAACTAGTTTAGGTGGTGGTCCTAGGCGCCAAGAAACCATAGGGGATATAATTGCTCAAACTGGGTTGGAGAATGTATCTAAAACATCTAATGATTCCCTGCTCACAGGAGTTAACACACCTCGAAGTGATGAGGATAGATTAAAACTTAATGAATTGATAGAATTCTGTACCAAATGGCAACAAAGAGTCCTTGACCTGGAGAATACAAAGACTGCTCAAGCTCAGGAGATTACAAGTTTGAAACTAAGAGTTAAGAATTTAGAGAAGAAAGGAGGGTCAAGAACTCACAAGCTTAAAAGATTATACAAGGTTGGTAGATCTGCAAGAGTGATTTCCTCTGATGAAGCTAGTTTGGGTGATCAGAAGGATGCATCTAAACAGGGGAGGAAAATTAATGATATTGATAAAGATGCAGAGATTACATTGGTTAAACAAACTTAGGGGAGGTATAGTGATGAAGAAATGTTTGATATAGGTGTTCTTGATGGTGATGAGGTGTTAGCAGAATCAAAAGTTTCTGTTAAAGATATGAATTTAAGTGTTGATGAAGACACTTTGGCTCAAGCACTTGCAGCTTTGAAAAGTGTAAAAGTTTAGTAAAAAGCTAATATTATAGAAGAGCCAAGTGAATCAATAACAACAACACCAACACTTACAACAACAACTGCTACTACAACAATTACATCTGTACAAGACCCAAGGCTAAAGGGCTTGTTATTCATGAAGAGGAGCAAGCAACTACACCAACAGTTTCTTCTCAACAACCATCAAAAGACAAAGGCAAATGGATTATGGTAGAAGAACCTATGAAAATGAAGAAGAAAGATCAAATCAGTCTTGATGAAGAACTTGCTTTCAAGTTATAAGCTGAATAAGAAGAAGAAGAAAGGTTTGCCAGAGAAAAATCTCAAAGAGAAGAAGAAACCAACATTGTTTCATGGGATAATGTACAAGCAATGATAGATGCTGATTATCAAATGGCTCAACAAATGCAAGAAGAATAACAAGAGGAGTTAAGTATTAAAGAGAAGTCCAAGTTATTTGTACAACTCTTAGAAGCAAGAAAGAAGCACTTTGCAGCAATGAGAGCTCAAGAAATGAGGAACAAACCACCAACTAAAGCTTAAAAGAGAAATACAATGCCTACTTATCTGAAAAACATGGCTGGATACAAGCATAATCAGTTGAAGAACAAAAGCTTTGATGATATTCAGAAGTTATTTGACAAAGCTATGAAAAGGGTAAACACATTTGTAGATATGGATACCGAATTGGTAGAAGGTAGTGAAGTAAGAGCAGAAGGCAGTGAGACAAGAGTAGAAGGAAGCTCTAAGAGAGCAGGAGAAGAGCTGCAACAAGAAAGCTCTAAAAAGCAAAAATTGGAAGATGATAATGAAACAGTAGAGCTTCAAAGACTAATAGAAGTTGTTCCTGATAAAGAGGAAGTAACAATTATGCTATTCCTTTGGCAACTAAGCTTTCAAGCATTGTTGACTACAAGATCCATAAAGAAGGAAAGAAAACCTATTACCAGATAATCAAGGCTGATGGAAGTTTAAAGATGTACTTAGTCTTCAGTCATATCCTCAAAAGCTTTGACAGGGAAGATTTAGAAACCCTATAGAAATTGGTAAAAGCTAAGCATGGATCAACAAGGCCAGAGGAGGGCTATGAGAGAGTGCTATGGGGTGATCTAAAGACAATCTTTGATCCATATGTTAAAGATCAAGTATGAAGGAATCAACAGGATTACAGAGTATTGGATTGGAAAATATATGACTCATGTGGAGTTCATTCATTAAGGAAGCAAAATGTGCACATTCATATGTTAGTAGAGAAGAGATATCCCCTTACACCTGCTATAATTACTGATATGTTAAACAAAAAGCTTCCATGTGATCGTTTTAGTGAAATGGTATATTAGCTTCTTAAACTTCTCACAAAATAGCTCAAGAATCAATGAAGTGTTTGGAAGTATCCTCCTGGTGATTATGAAACTTTGAATGAAACTTGATGATTTTGAAGAATAATATCAAGTTTAGGGGAGGATTGTTGGGATTAAAAGACTTTTTGATGATCTTAGAGTTACTGTTGCTAAGGTTTGTGTTACTACAAAGCAAAACTAGTGGTTGTTTCATTAACTCTAATGACAAATATGCTAAGTAGTTAGTACTTCTAGTTCATAGTTACTACTACTAATGTAACTTAGTACTGCTAGTGTACATTAGTACTGCTAATTACTACTGCTAGTATATGTTAGTACTGCTAGAGTAAAGTTAGTACTGCTGGTGAAGATTGAAGAAAATATTCTAAGTAGTTACTACTGCTTGTACACAGTTAATGATGATGGTGTATAAGTTACTACTGCTTGTTAAGAGTTAATGCTGCTGGTACAAAGTTACAACTGCTGAAAGATTACAACTGTTGAAAGATAAAGATTGCTTGAAGATCAAGATTACTTATGAGATAAGGATTGTTATTTATTGAATAGATCTTTGAGAATAATCTAAGTTTTAGGAATATATTGTAAATCGACTAGGACTCCTTGGTGTATAAAAGGAGGTCCTAGGGTATAGAGTTTGATATCACAAATATCACAATCTAGAAATCTTTTGTTTTGATATCGTTATAGCTTCAAGGTTTTGTAACCCTAATACTAATTAGAGTATTCGTATTAATATATTGAAGTTTTGTTTGTTAATCTGTGTGTTCATTAGAATTATTGTTCTATTTCATATTCTTCTTATTGATCAAAGATTAGATTCCGCATAATCTTTGATATATTTTACAAAGTTTCTATCATAGTTGTGTAGGATTTATCTTGCGTAACTAAACCTTATACAAGCTAAGGAATTCAAGATCCATTTAAGTGGGATCAACACGTACCCAATTGCATTGTGCAATTTCTTGACCTAACCGTAGATAGAAAATCCACACAAGTACACAAGAAGTACAATATTTTACACAAAAGGAACTAGCAACCGAAATAGGACTTAATCTAATAGGGTAGGCTAAGGTGTAAAGGTGTAACGAAACATAATTTGGTGACAGAAAAGAAAGGAATGACTTAGCGGGGTTTTCTAGGGGTATCTTACTCTAAAAATAAGAGTAAACAAAGGGTTTATACAGGGGTTAGCTAACTAGTGTAGTTAGTTAATATCATAATATGTATAGGCTTTTTGGTGTAATCCTAAAAATTTACTAGTTTAGAAAGGTCACTCCATCTATTAAAAATAGTGCTTATTATTGTGGTCTTAGGTATATATGCCAAACCAAGTTCTAAAGTTTTCTAAAGTCATTGGCACACTCATATTTTTGTAGAATTTGGGGTAAAAATTAGGAAACGGATAAGGCTAAATTCTCACAATATCTAAACAAGGGTTATGTATGCGGGGTCATGCAACTAATAATTTTACAAAAATATGCTAAAAAAATTTAAATTTCATATAAAATTAGGCATATTATTTTTAAAAATAAGGACAAGTGAGTGTTCTAATTCTCCTCCCCCACTTAAGATATACAATGAACTCGTTGTATAAATATAACATTAAAAACAGGAAGTTAAAAGAATTAGAACGAGAAACTCCCTTGGGATTTGCTCTGTACGATCCTCCATGTTACGTATATGAGCAAGATTGTATGTTGTAAATGCTTCAGGATACCAACATGACTACAACACACATAATTCCAAAAAATAAGCATTTTAACAAATTCATCTTTTTGTTCAATAAGGTCCTGTAAAGAATATAAGAAAACAAGTGCAATTCTATCTCCTGTATTCCTTGGTTAGAAAACAAAACCCTAAAATTAAAACTGTACATGAAGTCGATATGCCGTATCTATGTTTCAGGATACGCCGTTGATGACATCAAATAACGTATATTTTATAACATCATTTATCCCGTCCTTATTGCTTGTTTTACATTATTTATGCATGAATTGGTACTTAATTATTTATATTAGTTATTTGTAGTAAATATCGAGCAATTGGTGAAGATTAGCCAAAAGGCACGCATTTTGGAGCTTAAATAAAGAGTTCAAGAAAATCTACTGATCTGACAGCCAATACGCCATATTATTCTAGACCTATACGAAGTATCCAAGACTTTGACGAATTAAAAGACCATTTCTTGACTTTGAAGAATACGCCGTATCCACATCAAGGATACGCCGTATATAATACTTTGGCCAACAAAGAAGAACCAACTGATTTTACCTTAATACGTCGTATCCATCAAGAAGATATGGCATATACGTGCCCAAACTTCACAAAGACAACCATGATGAAGAAGACTCAATACGCCGTATCCAGAAGCTTTCATATGCCGTATTGAAAGGCGGTTGATAAATATGATGGAATATTATAATCGTGGAGAAAATACCCTAATACGTCGTATCCCACATCGCCCAATACGGCGTATCGATCAATTTTCAGACTCTATAAATAAAAACCATAAACTTAGTTTTAGGTATGCTTTAACCACCAAGTCCGATTTTTAGAAGACAAAAGAAGCCAAGAAGGTCCTATAAGGGTACTTCAATCCATAGGGAAACCCTTGTAATTCCTATACTCTAGATACACGTTCGGTTGTTGGTATCATTCATTAACTTGGTTAGTTTACCTTAATTATTCGTCTATGACATTTGTATTCGTTACAATGGTTATTGGCTAATGCCTTTAGGTATTAGCCATGTTTATGATAATTTAATGTTTGGTTTGTTTATATCGATCGCATGCTTATTCGTTGTGTGTTGAATTATGTTTATCAATTTATACTCATTTATGTGCTGAAGTATGCGACCTATTATTCAACTGGGTCTAGTCCTACAAATTTAATGTGTTGCAACTTTAGTGTTGTGTGGGCGTAGACTAAGAGTCTGGGATAGCTCTCCATATCTACAATTTATATATCTGGAATAATAGGATCACAAATAACGTGTTGTCTTTGCTCTTGGTTTAATGAACAAGTTAAACTAGCAGGTGACCTAGAATTAACAAATAATGTTTTGATTCCCAGAGTAAAGATCTAGACAAGTGGACTACCAGTATATAAAGAGCCATTAAGTAGTAAGTTAGTAAAGTCTCCGTGAGCTAGAATTTAATAAGATCACCATTATTGTCTTCTAAGATAGATTATAATTCAACAATGTTTGTGTGACAACCGTGATTTGAGCAGGTTAGTTTATACCTTTAGATATGGTAAATGTCCAATTTGTATATTTCTTGCGTGCTATGTGTTCTATATGTATGTTGAAGTGGGTTACATATGTGCATGAGGTCATTTTAGAGGTAAATAATCATCTTATTTTGTGGGCATATGAGTTTGGTGTTAAGTATTCCATTTGTTCACGCGTGGTGATAATGGAAATGAAAGACGTGTTGCATGCATTGCTACATCAATTCTTGGTTTTTAAGAGTTAAGCGTTTATGGGAAATATGGCATTTTAGAAATGAAATAAGTGAGTGAAATATAGAAGTTTATAGCAAACTTTCTAAAAATAGAAAGCGGTTTGGTGAAATGAAAGTTATATTTAGAAAGTTTAGTAAGTAGCGTTTAAGTAAAAAGGTTTAATCAAATTAGCTTAGGTTTTTATAAAAACTTAAGGTAATAAAGTAAATAAGTTAATTAATAAATAAAAAATAATAATATATTATAATATTTTTTTTTTTTTTAGGGTGCACCCGGTTTTAGAGAAAAAAAGTTTTTTTTTACTAAGCTAAGTTTGGGTTGGGCTAGGACTTAGGATATAGATTTAAAAACTCAACTTGGCCCATCCCTTTCTCCCCTCTTCTTGTTGCCGTATGAATCCAGCTTCCCAAAACCATAAGAATTTGATTTTCACTTGTGGATCCAAGAATCATTCAAGAATTGTTAATTAGGTGCTTGTAATTCAAAGGTAAGTGCGTTCAATCCTAGTTTAATCATGCTATTCACTTGAACAAATCTATGATGGTTTCTAGGGTTTCAATAAAAATTTAAGATTATTAATGATATTTGATGATGATAGAATGCATTATGTTGATTAGGGACATGTTCATGCAATTTGGTTAGATTAGATTTGCGTTTTTAAACTTGATTTTAGGGTTTGAGCAGATTTTTGGGTTCGTGTCAATGACTAATATCTAGATGATAAAAACATGTATTGATATGTTTCTTGATCCTATGAATATCCAAAAGAGTATAATTCTTTTGAAACACCAGATTTTAAAGTTTTCTAAGGTCGGAAGTCATTCAAATGTAGTTACCTAAAAGTTGTCAGTTCAGTAAATACGGGGTAGATTTAGGGTCTTGTTTGTGTAGGTGTAAACCTATTCATTAAAAGTGGAATTAAGATTATCCCTTCTACAGTAGTTAATTTCCATATGTCTATTGATAATCCTATAACAAAAATGCCTCTGAATGCATGTCTAAAGTTATGGTTAATAAGTCTAAAATCTTTTTAGTGTTGCAATCATACCGAATTGGGACTGTTTTGAAGTTTAATTTTCTTAGGAGTACTTGTGCATGAAAATGGATTTTGGAAATCCAATGGTAGTTAGAGAACACATAAAGGAACTATATTGATTTTTGCTATAATTTATTAACGGCCACTATGTAGGGGTTTTGGGTACGTAAAGATGGGACACTACAATTCTGCAATTCTGAAGTTAATTATAAGTAGTAGTGTAAAGTGTTAATGAGATGGTTAAGGTTGGGGCATTGTGTCGGGGTGACACCTGATTGTTAACTAAACCCTTAGACATCATCATATGTGTGTTACATGCTAGGTTTTAGCTTGGTCGCGCTGTAACCGTGTTTTATATATTTGTATAGTTAGTGTGTAGAGATTTGGAAGTGGTTTGTGCATTTAGGTGAGTTTTATAGCCCCTCTTTTTCTTATGATTTATTAGGGTGGAAATGATGCAAGGTGTTTAGAAATGTTTTGATTACTGTGATAATGTGGTTGTCAAGATGCTATGGATTATACGTGACTATTGTATGTTGTGCCTGCTACATATTTTTGATGTGATATTGAGTATTGTAAACTTTTTTAAAAAAATAAAAAAAAAAAGGGGTTTCCATGGGGGTCACTCTGTGGGTATCCATGGCCTATTTTGTAGATGGTACTATGGCCTAGCGGATTGGATGGTTATTTGAGAGTATCCATGGGTCGGGGTTAAGGGGGTAAACACATGGACCCTTGGTGCAATATGAGGACGTCTTGTTAGTCGGTTTGTCGGTTATTTGTATGATGATTGGATTTACAGTTAAGCCTGTGTGATAGTTCATTTATTGGTCTTGCAATTGTTTTCTTTATTATCACAGTAATGAGCAGTTTGGATTTTCTATCGTATCTTTATACCTATGAATCTATCCAAATTTATGTTGACGTTTTTATGCTTCATTTCCAGGTGAGTATTCGTGAATGATAGAAAGTGGTGTTAGAAGATGTGGCCTAGAGAGACCCTAGGCATTGCTTGTGGAGTTGTCTTTTCTAGTCTTTTCATTTATGTATTTGTTTGCTTGATACTTGTTTGTTGGTGTTATTAGAATTTGGATTATGGTTGTTTCGTGTACGACATTATTTTGTATGCAAAGACTCCTTTATCTTGTGTTGGGTATTGTCATGACACATTGTGTCCATTTGATTATTTCCTTCATTTAGATTTCTCTGTAGTAGACACCATGTGTTGTGATGATATCCATTCTTGTTTACGCCTCGCGTTTCTGCCTTGGCGGGGTGTGACAGATTGGTATCAGAGCCTTTGGTTATAGAGAAGTAGGTGGTTAAGCCTAGACTATAACCTAGGGGTCCTTCATGTAGATGCATTTAGGGCTTAAGTGTTTAATGTTATAACTGCTATGCTTCCCCTCTATTTTTGCATAACTTATATATCTCGTATTTTGCTAAGTTGTCATTTTAGTTATTTTGCCTACCATTATTTGATATAATATATATTACTTTCTTAAGTATTTTAGCTATGTTTTTTCCCACCCGTAAGAAGTCTCGTTGGGAAACTGTTTTCCCAACTGGACTTAAGCGTTATAAGGATCCATAAGAGGAGCCTCTTGTGAAACCGAAGGAGATATGATAGTTGATCGTTTGTCGGATGCGCGTAGTAAGGCTGGAACCGCAGAGTCAGGTGATTCTTGCGAAGGCAAAGTCAAACCCAAGCGAGGCCCATCATAAGTTTATCCCATCCCTTACCTCGTCATCTTGTTATTGGTTATTTCTTTCGGATATTTCGGGAGTCGTTGCGAGACTTTCGTTCTTTTATGTTGTTTCGATTTTATTTTGATATAAGTAAGTAGTTATTTGATGGAGCATCCTTTATGTTTATTAATTGATGTTAGTTAGCGTGGTTTAATGAGTGCAATGTGGAATATGTGCTTAGATGTGAATTATGATTTAAATGTGTAATCTTGGAAGTAAGTATACGTATGAAAGGAGACACTTATAATTATGGTGGCCAACATAATTATAAAGGCATCACACACGTAGACTTGTGACCATGATTGCATTTATTTGTGTTTCTGGTGGTAAGATGGTTGTGTTATATATGTTCTTTTTATTGATAGGTTGTATTCATGATAAGGATGGTGGTATGGGTTCCCTAAGATACGAGAATTTAGAGAATGTTAGATCCAAGTAGGAAATTTTCACTTACCCTAATTGGAAGATATGTTAAGTTGAGTTGTATAGATAGTAAGTTTCCCTTCTATCTAGTATTTGCGGATAGCTAGTATTGCTATTAGAGGTTGCTCGTTTGCTCGATTGTTTGTTCGGATTTCCTAAGTCTAAGCTTAACATCCCTTCATCGTACTTTGTTAGTAAGGATACCCGATTTTTCCTATTCGACGTTTTGATGTATATTGGTTGTTCAGATCTGCTCTTTCGGATATAGGAGCATTTCGTTAGTTCTTTCGTTGCATTGATTACTCGTATGAGTATCAAATGTTTCCTTTAAGCACTAATTGTTCTTTGACTTCATAGTAGGATCAGTATCTCCCTTGATTGTATATCCCTTGGTTTTCGTAACCGTTGGCGACGTGTTAGTATCGATGCTTTTAGGTTTGCTTTGTCGATCGTTATTTGGATAAGACCTTACATTTTCTTTTGGGTACGTAACGTCTTGCATGAGTTTTCTTGTACGAGTTCGTTTGATTCTATTTTGAGTATATGGTTCCTGGTAATTTCTTTCGTTTTCAAAAAATAGAATTGTGTTAGAGTCTGTACGGTGTTTTACGATCCTTTTGGTATTATGGTGTCCTTAGTTGAGTAACATATTTTATAATTGATATACTTTATAATTGATGTCTAATTACAAAAACCCTTTGGAAGTATTGTGTTGGTGTTTGTAGAAAATTATGTATAAAATGATCTTTGTAAATAGAAATTTTATTTATTAAAAAGCAGTTTAAGTGTTCATAGTGGTAAGGTACGATCCACCATTAGTTAACCGTTACGAGATTTTCTTTTATGACGACCAGAATGAATTTTTCATAGATTACTTTAAGGACAATTTCATTTTATTTATTTAAAATGATTTTTATACTTAAAGTGACTTTCTTAATTTAAATTGATTTTTATAAAAACATTATTTATTTTGACCTTTCGAGTAAAGTCGATAATTGGTATAAGAATTTCCGTCTTTCGTATTGATATTTTTTTGTGTTTATTTATCGTGGTACGCCTGTTGATTTTCTTTCGGTTGCGCTCTCACTCGGTGCATATACGTATCCTTTCTTTCAAAGGATTCTTATGTCATTTGATCTACGTCTAATTGCATATGTGGAATCTCCTATATGCATTATAGTCTTTGACTCGATATTCATTTGTTATCCTATTCGATTGTTCATAACCCTTGGAGTTTGTTGATACCGTGAGTTGTGGAAGCTTTGATGTGATTGTGGGAATGGACTGGTTGTCCAAGAGGAAGTTTGTAATAGTATGTCATGAGAAGTGGTAGGGATCGTTGAAAGGTGATGAGATTACCTTCGGGTTTCATGGTGAACGTACTCAAGGAGTGTGGAAACCTTAATGAAACACAAAAGGTAGATGACCGAAATTGAGTGATATTTCCGTTGTATAAGATTTTATTAATGTGTTTCCGGAAGATTTGTCGATGACCACCACGACGACAAGTTGAGTTCCGCATATATTTGGTTCATGGAGCGACGCCAGTCGCGAAGTCTCCATATCGTCTAGCACCCTCGGAAATGCATCTATGAATGGTCTGAAATAACTCTTTTGTGGAGTTAAATGACATGGTTTCATACGACTAGTATTCATCCGTGGGTGGAGCACTGTGTTGTTCGTTGAAGA
This sequence comes from Tanacetum coccineum, assembly GCA_026074375.1. NCBI lineage: Eukaryota > Viridiplantae > Streptophyta > Magnoliopsida > Asterales > Asteraceae > Tanacetum > Tanacetum coccineum. The sequence goes on from BQNB010096592.1 coordinate 17,375, forward strand.
AGAGGATTGATGCATTTCGTATGTGTATCAACTATAGGAGCTGACAAATTAAACTGTTAAAACCGTTATCCAACTCCCTTGGATTGATGACTTGTTTGATCAGTTCGAGGAGCGTGTCCTTTCTTTAAAGATTGATTTTCGATCAGCGTTCTCATCATCAGCTACGAGTGTGAGGTTGCCATCCAAAAACCGCATTTCGAACAAGATACGGACATTTTGAGTCTACGGTTATGCCTTTTAACCAATGCACCAGCGGTTTTCATAGATTAATGAACGCGGGTTTTTTTTTTGGCAACCCATACTGAGGTTGGTTTGTCATCGTCATTTCCTTTGATGAACCATTCTGGACCTATCTCAAAGTCGAAGGAAGTGCATGAAGTTCACTTGAAGTTAGTGTTGGGTTACTGAGGAAGGAGAAGCTATAGGCGAAGTTTTCTAAGTGCGAGTTTTGGTTGGAAGAAGTGCATTTTCTTGGTCACGTGGTCAACAATACCATTAATCATCATATAGACACATGTAAGAGATGAGGTACGGTAAGGATTTGGATGTTTTTCTTAGGATTGGCAGGTTACTACCAATCGTTTCATCGGGATTTTTTTAAGGATTTGTTGGAAACCCCCTTTACTTCCCTAACGTGTGAGCGAATCAGAGTATGAGTGAGAGCGTTTTTAAGTTACCTTAGAACAAGAAAAGGCTTTTCAGACTTTGAAGAATGATTTATGTGATACCCTGATAAAGCGAATGTAATGGGTGATGCGTTGAGTAGGAATGAGAAAGTAAAATCAAGACGAGTAAGAGGAATGATACCGGCAGCCCAAAGTGAGGCGTTCAAGCAAGAGAACGTACTCGCAGAAAGGCTACATGGTTTAGAGCAACAGATGAAAAGAAAAGGAGACAAGAATTTTTTACTTTATGGATCGAATTTGGGTTCTATGGGTAGGAAGTATAATGGCTGAGGCCCATGCATCAAGGTACTTGGTACATCCGGGAGCGGATAAGACGTACTATAACCTTGGAGACATGTATTGGTAGCCACGTGTAGAAAAGGATATTGCTACCTATGTTAGCAATTGTCGGATTTGTTAAGGGGTAGTTTGCAAAGTCAAGACTTTTTGGCCTTACTGCTACAGTCTAAGGTTAATTGAGTGATGAAAATGAGATAGAATCACAATGGATTTTATCACTAAATTTCCTAGGTCAAAGTAGTGAGTATGATGTGAATTGGGTAATGGTCGATAGACTGACCAAGTTAGCTTATTTACTAGCTATACAAGAATATTGCAAGATGTGAAGTTGGCAAGGATTTATATTGATGAGATAATAGCAAGGAATGGAATTCTAGTGACGATCAACTCAGATTGAGAGGGATGATTTACCTAGTGGGATTGGGCAGAGCGCAGGAAGAATGTGTTAGAGATGCGATTGGATTTAGGAGTATGCTTAGCATTCAAGCGGATATGGACAAAGGAACGGAATGATTCAGACTTTGGAGGATATAATGAGGGCATGTGTTATCGATTTTGGTGGTAGTTATCAATTAAGCATTCGGTGTGCTCCGTTTAAAGCTTTGTATGGTTGGAAATGTAGGTTGCTTGTTATATGGGCAGAGATTAGAGAAAGTAGTTTGATTGGACCTGAGTTAGTACTAGAGACGACATATAAGGTGGTATTGATTAAGGAAAAGCTCAAAGCGGCGAGAGATCGTCAAAAGAGCTATGTTGATTTTAGGCGTAAGCCGTTAGAGTCTGAGGTGGGAGATCGTGTATTGTTAAAGGTGTCGCCTTGGAAGGGCGTAGTGCATTTTGGAAAGAAGGGTAAGTTAGTACCAAGATATGTAGGACCGTTTGAGATCCTTGAAAGGACTGGCCTTGTAGCTTAATGGTTAAGATTGCCCGAGGAATTGATTGGTGCACATGACACATTCCATGTGTCAAATTTGAAGAAGCGTTTAGGGAATGCTAATTTGCATGTGCCGTTGAATGAAATCAAAATTGACAAGACCTTACGTTTTGTTGAGGAACCTGTAGAAATTATGGATCATGAGATCAAGAGTTTGAAACGTAGTAGAATACCATTTGTGAAAGTTCATTGGAATTCAAAGCATGGGCCCGAGTTCACTTGGGGACGCGAAGTCTATATGAAGTCTAAGTATCCTCAGTTATTTGTTGATCGTGCTGTTGAACCAACTAGTTAAATCTCGGGACGAGATTTCCAAAAGGAGGGGATACTGTGACAACCGTGATTTGAGCAGGTTAGTTTATACCTTTAGGAATTGCTAAGTGTCCATTTTTTATGTTTCTTGCATGCTATGTGTTCTATATGTATGTTGAAGTGGGTTACTTATGTGCATGATGTCATTTTAGAGGTAAATGATTATCTTATTTTCTGTGCATATGAGTTGGTGTTAAGTATACCATTTGTTCACGTGTGGTGATAATGGAAATGAAAAGTCGTACGTGTGCATGCATTGCTCTGTAATCTCTTGGTTTTTAAGAGTTAAGCGTTTATAAGAAGTGTAATTTATTAGAAAGGAAGCATGTGAGTGAAATATAGAAGTTTGTAGCAAACTTACTAAAAATAGAAAGTATGTTGGTGAAATGAAAATTATAATTAGAAAGTTTAATAGAAAGTTTTTGCGTAAAAATGTTTACCAAATTGGCAAAGGCTTTGGTAGAAAATTAAGGTAATGATGGTAATTATATAGTTAATAAATAAAAGAAAAAAAATATATATATATAATTAAGGTTTTTGGCCGGTTTAGGAGAAAAAGGAAAAGAAAAAAGAAATAAAGTCTAATTATACTACAACTTGTTAAGGGATTTTATACTTTATGAATATTTATATATTTATCAAATAATATACGCTCAAGAAACGAAATTTTTCCCCCCTTGTGCCATTTATTCGGACCCGAACAAACCAAGAATAAAAAGAAGGGAAAATTAATTTTTGCTTGCTATGGTGATTAATATGTTCAGAATTCGAAGTGTTTAAGGTATAAATCACTATTCTTTTGTTAGTTACTAATCTTTTATCATGTAATAAATATTATGATGGAATTAGGGTTTCATAACATCTGTAATCTATGAGTATTATAAAACATGTTATAATGATTAGGTTTTAATTAGAAGCTTATGGGTGTATATTGGTTCGGTTTAATTAGTCGTTAAAACTTTGATTTATGGGTTTGGCAGAATTAGGGTTGGTTGTTTTGAATGATTATTCTTGATGTATAGAAACTAATATTGATATATTTCTGGAGTCTATGAATAATCCAAAAGAGTCTTCTCTTTAGAAAATCAGGCCTCGAAATGTTTTATGGTCGGGAAGTCATTCAAATGTTGGTTACACTAAAAGTTGTCTAAACAGTAAATACGGGTCAGATTTAGGTCATGTTTGTGAGGGTAAAACCCTAAGTTAAAATTCAAATTTAGTTACCCTTCTACCGTAGTTATGTTCATTATGGATATAGAGAAAACTACAGAAGTATACCTTCTAATTTATATGTCTATAAGTTATGGTTATTAAGTCTAAACCTTTTCAGAGTGCAATAGATCCTGAATTGGGATGTTTTGAAGTTTGTATGATTTTGTTAGGAGTACTTGTGTACTGTAAATGGCTTTTGAAATCCAAAGGTAGTTAATATACTTATAAAGGAACATAGATGATTTTTTCTATAATTTATAAATGTCATTAAGTAAGGGTTTTGGGTACGTAAAGAGACACTAAAATTCTACAATTCTGAGTTAATTTAAAGTAGCTAGTGTAAAGTGTTAATGAAGTGGTTAAGGTTGGGCATGGGTCGGAGGTGACCCTTGATGGTAATTTTAACCCTAAGAATCTATCATATGAGTGTTTCTTGGGACATGAGCTTTTGCTTGGTCGCATGTTTAAAAAACATTTGTGTTTGTATTGTGTAGATTATGTGGATAATTTTGGAATGATGCTGGTGCTTCAGGTGAGTTCATTAGCACTCTTTTCATTATGATTTTTGGGGTGAAAAATGGATGTTTGTGGTTTTGAAAAAGTTTTTTGTTGCCTGTGATTATGTTAATTTTACTTGAGGCATGAACAGTTATGCGGTTATTATTTGTGATGTGCTTTATTGTTGTGTGGTTGGTTTGAGCGGAGGGGTACGCCTATCCCATTGCTGTGTGATTCTAGTTGGAGGGTAGTGGTTCTACCTATTTTAATCCAACTAGAGGGTTGAAATAAGACTCAATTCTGTGTGATTCTGATTAGAGGGTAGTGGTTCTACCTATTTAAATCTAGTTGGAAGGTTGAAATAATACTCAATGTTGTGTTGGTCCAGGCCTAAGTATAAGTTCCAGCTGGTAGACTTTTAGGTGCGTAAGTGACATATTTGAGATCAGGGGTAACGTTCCTACCTAGTGTTATGGTTGTTGGTTCAAGCCGGGGGGTAACGTTTCCTTCCCGTTTATGGTGAGGATATGCGTTAGTCATCAGGGGACCACATTCTTGTCATAGTTGTGTTGTTTGTGCGTTTTTTTTGCATGTTAGCCTGTATAATTGCTAGCCTAACTGTCCTGCCATGTTTTATTTTATTAATCACAGTAATTGATTTAAATCTTGTATTGGTGTCGTAAAACCTATGACTCTCACCAACTTTTGTGTTGACGTTTTTAAGCATCATTTTCAGGTGAGCATAAGGAAGATCATAGGAATGTGAAAAGTGGCTAGAGAGACCTTAGGTTGCATGCGGAGTTTAATCTGCCTTGCTTATTATGTTTGATTGAATATTTGATTGTTTGTTAGTTGACTTTTTTAGACTTGTTTTGGTTGGCCATTTCATGGTCTATAGTATATGTAAACCCTTTTTACTTCAATTAAAGACGTCGGATATTATTTTAGTTTGCTGGGTATTTTTCATCGACACTTTGTATGTCCTTTGTTTCGTTTAGTTGTTTAGTTCTCTCTATTGTTGGACTACATTATGTTCTGTGTGATGATGTCATGTTGTTACACCTCGTGTTTTACGCCTAGACGGGGGTGTAACACTTTACAGCAGACGGTAGCCCCTCCATCACCGGCATTACATACCAGGCCCAGAGGATCCACAAAACACCGCCAGTACCACAGGAATGAGGAAAAAGAGCGTGAGCCTTTTCATACAACCACTATGATTCTGACTTCGTGTAGAGCTATATACCTTGATGTTTACGTTGGAGGATGAGCATGTGTTTCCAGTTGAGGAGCAGCCATTACCTCCCGTTGTTTCGCCTATGCTGTTGAGTTACTCCGGTTTTTTATTGAGTCAGATCCCGAGAGGAGGATCCAGAGGAGTACTGAGGATGATGACGCATAGAGGATGGTCGCTTGACTTTACTATGGGACGAGGGAGATTGATCGAGATGATTGTTGAAGGGATTCATCTGGGGATGACGCCGATGATGAAGATGAGGACGAGGAGGAGGAGGAGCACTTAGCTTCGGCCGACTCTACTGTTATTGTACCTACTGTTGAGCCTGTTTCCCCACCCGAGGGAACAGAGCCTGTTATAGCACCACCCTCCACCGACATTTCTACCACTGGAGCTAGGATCACTGTCCGACTTCAGGCTTCCATATCCTTTCCACCAAAGGCAAAGGTTGAGAGACTTCATGCCATGCTACTCCATCACCATCACCACCTATCTCACTATCACCACATCTGCAAGGGGTGCGCCTGTGCTAGGTGCACAGCCCCGCCTTTTGCACTTCATCACCTCCACCGGTGCCATCTCCATTACTACCATCATCTGGGGGTCCGAACCCAATCCAGTACTATGGATGGCCTCCTAAAGCCTTGATTGATGCGAGTTATCTAACGCCTTACCATCACCTCCACTACCATACCACTACACCATCTCTTCTTACCACCACTGTTGACCGTTTTAGAAAATGATTCTTCCCGAGTCTGATCAGCCACCTCAGTAAGAGGATGTGTTCGTTTCCACTCTAGGCTCACAGGTATGAAGGTCGGGGAGAGTTCTATAGCTAGCCTACCGGAGGGTCAGGGGAGATAGATTATGGGGTTTATCAGCATCGTAGATGCTGAGCGAGACGGATAGGGGTAGTAGTGGAGGTTAGGTATGGTATAGGGATACTTTGGGTAGGTCGACAGAGGCAGTAGTTCCTGTGTGAGATCAGCACACTTTACCGTAGGAGAGGTCAAACTAGGGTTACGAGCTTGCTAAGCTCTTATGAGCATGATACACAGGACTTTTATGCTTTACTTAGAGGATGATCAGCGATGGTAGGATCGTATATCACAGCGAGTCGTATGGCTCACAACGGGTGTTTTTGACTTACTTATAGGGGATTGATGACTCTTAGGAGTAGTTATGGATTATGGAGGAGGTAGGCCTATGCTTCTCGATAAGGCCTTGGGCTCACTTGATGGATATAGAGTGTCTGGCGACCCTATGGAGCTTCAGACAACCGTGATAATGTCGTATGCACACGGAGACCCATATTAGGCACATCAGGCACAACTACAGATGCAGTGTACTCTCATTCAGATAAATCACACAGGTATATGAGTCTCGTTTATAAATGTAGCAGCTGGATGGAGTAGTTACTTTGAGAGAGTGACTGTGGCGTCAGGCACAGAGGGCAGAAGACAGTTCGTATGGGATGAGGAAGACCATGAGGCTAGAGATGAGTGACATGCAGGTCGAGTTGTTAGCATATCGAGGAGCGAGCTGAAGGAATGCTAGACAAACAAAGACCGATGCTAGGATCCAAGGCATCACCAGGATGCTTTGGGGATGCTGACAGTCCCATCTTGTAGGTTTAGGTTATTTTTTCTTGCAGGTCGGTTTGTACAGGATGTTAAGTATGTGAGGGTGTTTTCCTGCTTGCATAAACCCCTTAGATCTTTTGTATTGTTATATTTGTGTACCAAAAACTATTTCATGTAAAAATTTTTCCATGTTATATTGAAATAGATATGTGTTATGTTGTACTTATATACCTCTTTTTGTGTTGTTGTCCTCATCTGTAAATTATGGTATACTCATATGATTATGACCTCAAGTTTTGTCTTTATGTTTTAGACAATCATGGCCTACGGCGACAAGACGAGGAGCTAAATACCACTCCTAACAACAACCAAACCCAAAACAACATGACTCCAGAATCCGTTCAAGCTATGATTGATCAAGCTCTTCTACAAACTCCACCAATGGAGACGGAAGCCACAGTTCACACGAGGATAACCAAAGGAACGTGACAACACTGCACCGCCCTTTGGAAGGAATGTGCAAACTGCGCGCCCTTGTTTCTACGCTGACTTCATGAAATGTCAACCTTTGAACTTCAAAGGAACTGAAGGCGTTGTCGGTTTAACCAGGTGGATTGAAAAGATGGAGTCAGTCTTCAATATCAGTGGTTGTGCTATTGAAAATCAGGTTAAGTTTGCCACCTGCACTCTGTTAGGTGCTGCCTTGACTTGGTGGAATGGTCAGATAAGAACCTTAGGTCCTGAAGCATATTCAATGACTTGGGAAGTACTCAAGAAGAAAATGACAGACAAGTATTGTCCGCAGGGTGAAATCAAGAAACTAGAGATCGAGTTATGGAACCTAAAGGTCAAGGGGAATGATGTTCCAACATACACTGAACGTTTCCAAGAGCTAACCCTGATATGTACCAAGTTTGTTGCTAATGAGACTAAGAAGGTTGACAAGTACATCAGCGGACTTCCTGATAACATTTATGGAAATGTCAAGTCTGCCAGACCTAAGACGTTGGATGAGACTATTGAGTTGGCCAACGACTTGATGGATCAGAAACTCCGCACCTATGCGGAAAGACAGTCTGACAACAAAAGGAAGGCTGATGATTCATCCAGAAACAACCATGGTCACCAACAACAACCCTTCAAGAGGCAGAATGTCGCCAAGGTCTACAATATCAGGACTGGTGAAAAGAAGCCGTATGGGGGATCTTTGCCCAAGTGCACCAAGTGCCATTTTCATCACAATGGCCCGTGTACTCAGAAGTGCCACAAGTGCAACAAGGTAGGGCACTTTGCCCGCGACTGTAGGAGTTCTTGCAACAAAAATGTTGCTAATACTCAGAAGGGCAATGGGACAAATCCCAAAGGAAATGGTTGTTTTGAATGTGGAGCTCCAATGTGAGACCCCCAAAATGCGGAATATATTCGGGTCATGGGTCATGGGGGTACCACGTCATCATACAAGACTCTAGGA